>MU788428.1:33346-46728 GCA_026770625.1 Nicotiana glauca
GTAGGGTGTGGGGGTGGGTTGGTAGAGATTTGGAATAGGGTGGGGGAAGGTTGAGAAGGAGTTTTGAAAAATATTTTCCTTCTCTTATTAAGGGAAAATATTTTTTTCAATTGGAGGAAAAATGAGTTCATCAGAAAAATATTTTCAAAAATATTTAGACCAACCAAACACAAAAAAATTGAATTGGAGGAAAAATGAGTCCATCAGAAAAATATTTTCGAAAATATTTAGACCAACCAAACACAAAAAAATTGAAAAATATTTTTCGAAAAATATTTTCCTTCCTACCAAACACAACCTTAACGACTATTGTTTTGGAAGATTCGAAACCTTAGACAATAATTCTTGCCAAAAACATAATTCAAATAAGGAATGAATTTATAATTGATATTAAATTCCTATGTTAGTAATTTTCACCTAACTCAAATAAGAAAACATTTAATTGTCAAAATCTTAATTAATTGAAAAAGTCTAAATATTTAGAAAATATTCAAATAACTATTTTTAGCTAGTGTAAATTATATGTTAAAAGGAAGAGGAAAAAAAAAGACGAATGTCATTTCATTAAAGGGCCTTCATGCTTTTATTATTCGATTCAAATAAAGTAAAATTTTAATTGTTTCAAGTCCTAAATGTTACAACTTTCTACATAACAGTTCAAATACTGATAGATTTAGTTGAAAACTTTTAGTTCATTTCAAGATTAATTTCTTGAAATTATGTTTAGGACTGTAAAGTAACTTGAGAATTTATCACTTTAAATAGTAAATAACGTTTCACCTTATTAATTAATTTAATGTAATATTATTTCATAAGCTTTAGAGTGCAAGATTGGTATTACCCTAATAACGTGTAGTTATTATAGTAGGAAATAACGGTGAATTTATTATTTATAGATGATAAACCAATGAAACTCTCTATTTTATCACGAAATAATATTCTAAATATTAGAAAAATAATTAAATAATTTTTTTGGTAATTAACCTTTATATTAATCACCAGCAATATTTACAAAGCTCCATAGTTAGCTATCACAGCATAACTATCATATGTACATTGCAATCTCATGCTCTTCCTATCTAGCTTTTAAAATCTGTATCCCTGCACTAATTCAGCTATACTAAGAGGAGCTCGTGCGCAACAAACATACACTGTCTCCTTAGCTATCTTCTCCCAGCTCTTATTTTTTTTTTCAAAAATTATTTGATTTCTCTCTATCCATATATTATGTACCATTTCTGTGTATAGCATTTTGAATAGTTGTGCTTCTCTTGATCTCCCTTTAGCTCTTCTAATCACTTCTTGCACATGTTGCTCCCAGTTAGTTCCTGATAGGCTTAGTTTCTGTGCCCAGTGCATCACTCTCTTTAGTACCTCCCTTGTGTAGCTACACTATACATAAATGTGATCTCTTGTTTCTTCTTGTCCTTGACATAAGCTGCATTTGTCTTCTCCCTGAATCCCCCATTTCTTTAACCTTTCCACTGTAAGTAGTCTGTTATGCAGTTGTAACCACAAAGTGAACTTTGCTTTTGGCCTTGCAGCATTGCCAAACATCAGAAATTTCCACATGACTCTAGGTTGATCTTCTAACAGCTTCAGGTATATCTGTTTTATGATCCCTTTTCCCTTACTTATCTGCACATTGTTTTCTTCTATGATATGCCTTGCTTTAAGTATTTTCCTCAACATCCAGCTTGCCTGTGTTGGTACTTTAACTTGTTCCATGTGCTGCCCTTTTATATAGTATGCATGTATCCACTTTATCCACATTCTATCTTCCTTCTGTGCCAGATTCCAGTAAAGTTTACCTATGCCAGCTTTATTCCACAGCTTCATATTTATGATATTCCATCCACCACTGCTTTTTGGGTTGCATACCCTATCCCAACTGATCAATGCCTTTTTTGAAATAGTATTATTTCCAATCCAAAGATAGCTTCTGCATAAGCTTTCCACTGCTTTCATTACTTTTGCTGGTAAGATGAACACTTGAGCCCAGTATGATTGAACTCCAAATAAGACACTGTTTATCAATTGACTCCTTCCTGCATATGACAATTTCCTTGATGCCCATGAAGTAATTTTTGCCACAATTTTGTCAATAATTGGTTTCCATTGTATCATTTTCAGCTTGCTAGTTGAGAGTGACACTCCTAAGTACTTAAATGGCAGTTCACCTCTTGTAAATCCTGATTCCTGCAGTATCTGTTCTTGTTCTTGTTGTCCCATTCCTCCAAAGTAAATTGAACTTTTCCCTTTGTTTGCTTGTAACCCAGAAGCTGTTGAAAATTGATTGAAGTATTTCATTACTGCTTTAACTGATTCTACTTCTCCCTTGGAAAAAATTAAGAGATCATCTGCAAAACATAAATGAGTTAGTGATAATTTGGCACATCTGGGATGATGTTTGTACTACCTGGTTTGTGTCATTTTCTTCAATGATCTGCTCAGGTACTCCATTACTATTGTAAATAAAAATGGGGACATTGGATCCCCTTGTCTCAATCCCTTCTTGGCATCAAATGGTTCTGTTGGCTCTCCATTTACTATGATTGTATAGTTTACTGTCTTCACATATTCCATCACCCAAGCTGTGTATCTTTCAGGGAACCCTATTAGTCTCATAATCTGCTTCAAATAGCTCCATTCAACTGAGTCATAGGCTTTTTGTAAGTCAATCTTGATCATGCACCTTGAAGATATGTGCTTTCTTGTGTAACCTTTAACTAATTCATGTGCCATAATGATGTTATATCCTATTCTTCTTCCTAGTACAAATCTATCTTGTGCTTCACATATGATTGCTCCTAGCATCTTCTGCGTTCTAGCTGCCAATATCTTGAAGATCACCTTGTACAACATTGTGCAGTATGCTATTGGCCTATATTCTTTAATTGTTGTTGGATTATTTGTCTTTGGTATCAAAGTTATGGCTGTACAATTAATAGCTCTATACATTCTCCCTATGTTGAAGAACTCCTGCACTACCTTTGTCACCTCATCCCCTATAACATGCTATGCCTTCTTAAAAATACAGCATTATATCCATCTATCCCTGGTGCCTTATCATCACCAATGCCTTTTAGCCCTTCATATACTTCCTGGTTGGTTACTTCTAAATTCAACATCCTTCTCTGCTCTTTGTTCAGTACATGCCCCTTTCCATTACTGTTCTATTAACTGCTGTGAGTTTTTCAGCTGCTGTGCCCATAAGACCTTTATAGAATCTCACTATTTCTTCTTGAATCCCATCTTGTTTGTTTATTCTATTGCCATCAACTCCCATCAGTTCTTTTATTTGTTTCCTGTGCCTTCTCTCTTTCGCTACTGCTGAGAAGTATTTGGTATTAGCATCCGCTAGTTTTATCCACTTATCTTTGGATTTCTGCTTCATGATGCTTTCTTCTATCATTGACCACTTTTTTAATCTCTGCAGTGCATACCTTTCTTTAGCTTGCAATTCATCATCAAACTGCTTATGCATTTGGCTTTGTACTTTCTGAATTTCTTCCCTTGCTTCTACCATTTTTTGTTCAGCATTTCTAAATTCTCTGTTATTCAGTGTCTTCAATTTAGGTCTCAGTCTCTTCAGTTTCCTCCATATATCTCTCATTGTCCAAGGATCTTGTCTTTGTTGCCACACTTTTTCAACTAGCCTTGTAAAGTCTTTGTGCTCTGCCCAAAATCAAAGAATCTAAATGGGCTTCTGATGTTAGTTTGATCCATTCCCAGTCTCAGATACATTGGTGCATGATCAGAAATCCCTGGAAGCTCATATTCTACTGTTACATTGCCCTATTGCATCATCCATTCAAAGTTCCCAAAAGCTCTATCAATCATGCTTTGTATTATGTCTTCCCTTCTTTGTTTGTTACTGCATGTATAATAATCCCCCTTCCATAGCAGTTCATTCAAGTTAGCTTCTTGCATACAATCCACAAAATTTTGTACCTCAGTCGGTTGGATTGGGTTACCTTGATCTCTATCTGCACCATACATAACTGCATTAAAATCTCCTATCACTATCCAAGGTTTGTTGATACCTTGAGCTAGTGTTTTTAGTTCTTCCCATAATCATTTCCTTAGTTCAGTTGTATTAAATCCATATATTATGGACATCATACAATCCACCTTTCCAGTATTCTCTATGACTTCACAGTGTATCATTTGGGCATTTTCCTTTATCTTAGTAACCTGGTAACTATTATTATCCCACACTATCCATATCCTTCCATTATTGGCTGATGCATAACTATCCATACTGCTCCACCTTGTAGCTATATTATTTATTATAGTTCCTGCTTTGCCTTCTTTTACTCTTGTTTCCACTATACCAGCTATCCCAATATTTTTTGTTTTGAGGAGTTTCTTCAGTTCTTTCTGCTTATATCTTTTATTTACTCCCCTTATGTTCCATACTAACCAGTTCATAAGAATCTTCTTCCATTACCTCCTATATCTGGAGGTACTGTGTGTGCTCTTTCCTCTCTCTACTCAGTATTTGAAATTCATTCTTCAATGGTACTGTTCCCAGCATTGGAAAATGAAGCTCATTGAACTCTGGTATTTCCACCTCTTTCCTTGCATTCCCTGGCATTTGTTCTTCCCTTCTTATTGATTTCTGCTTCTCAGCTTCCTTTGACCCTTATCCTACTTCCATCATTCTTCTGCTATCTTTTTGTTGTATCACTCCTTGCACTACAACATTTTCTTGTTCAACCTCTTTCATCTTCCCTTTCTCCTTTGTAACCCATTGTTGGACTACTCTTTTTGGTTTTCTCAGCTCATTCTTTGTATTCATTTGAATCTGCCTCCCTGTTTCCTGTTTACAGTCATGCCCAATGGTTTGACATTTTTCACAGAATTTTTGTTTCCAGTCATAGATAATGGATTGCAGAAATATTTTCCCATTTGGATCCTCCACCCTTATCTCTTCTTTTAAAGGCTTTGACACATCTACCTCAATTAACATTCTAGCATAGGAAACTTTCATTTGTTTGGCAGTACATTCATTAGCATACATAGGAGTACCTATAGAGCTTGCAATCCTACTTAATGAGTTCTTTTCCCAACAGTTCAATGGAAGTTTTGGAAATCTAACCCATAGAGGAATCTCTACAGGAAATTCCTTCTCAAAATCAAAGTCTGCTGTCCATTGTTTAAGAATCACTGGTCTGTTACTGATAGTATATGGCCCTGCTAATAGGATTTTCTTCATATCTTCCATCGTTTTAAATTTAATTATATAATAACCATCATCATGCAAGTATAATTTTGGATTTGGAATTCTATTCCATGTATTCTCTATATATCTCTTCATTACATTATACCCAGGTAAATCACCCAGCACATACGCAATCAAAGCCGCTTTCCATTTTTCTGTTTCTCTATTTACTTCCTCCTTCTCTAACCGAACTCTAATTTCACCATCTATCACTTGTGGAGGTATGTAAGTTAGTTTCATACCATTTTTAGTTGTTCTATTCCTCGCAAATAAGCTTGTCCATGCTGGTCTGCTCTCCTCCTTGTCTTCTTCCTTGCTTTCCTCTATCACTGTTACTGTTCCATTGATTTCCTTTTGCAATCTGCTCTCGTTCTTTTTGATTACCTCTTTTTCTACCTCTCGTTCCTTCATAGCCAGCTCAGATCTCAATTGAGATCCTTATGCTTCTTCGATTTGGCTTCTAGCTCCTGATCCTTTGTTTGCATGTGTCAATTGTGCCTCAGATTCATTATCCTCCTTTGATTCTTCATCATTTTTTTCTTCTAGCTCAAAGTTGTTGTTCTGAATTTTCCGTGGTCGGCCTCGTCCTCGTCCTTGGCCACCACCTCTGCCTCTCACTCCTGCCATTTTCACACCGGCGCAGGTTTGTCTAACTTACGCCGAGAGCATGAGAGAGACGACTCTATGCTTTTCTATGTGTTAGTTTTATAAAAATAATTAAATAATTATTCTTATATATTAGGAAAGTATTTAAATTTTTGTTTCTATATCTTAGAAAATAATTCTATTTTATCTAGTGTAAACTTTATTTAGGAAAGTTAAAAAAAGACGAACGATATTTCGCTGAGGTTTTTCATGTTTTTACACATAATAAATTATTTAAAAGTATAAAAGTCAATTAATAGTTTGAGAATATTTTTGTCGTTTAATGTTTAGCTTCTTAATATTCGTACTTTAATGATAATATAGATATTAATATAGATACAGATAATCTCATAAATTGATCATATGAATGGTGTGAAATATAAGATTTGCTGCACTTGCAATACTAGAAATGTTATTACTCAAAATGAAAATGCATTTATTATGTCAACAGAAAAGGACCAAGGTCAGATGTAGCATTAACACTTATTTTGCCAAGTCACCTTATGTTCTTGCCAATTATGTAAAGGACAAAATCGCAGATCAGATTTATTTAACTAATTTCTTCTTTGACTTCTGTTACAAAATTTCCTATATAAACTCAGACCAATGTCTATTTTTCATTTTATACAATAAAATCTTTGACCAAAGCATTCAATAATGGCCGTAAATTTCTCCATGAGTGTTATCATTTTTATGTTCTTCCTCCACGGTAATTATCTTTATCTTTTTCCCTATTCTTTAACTCAATTAGCCAATCTACTTTAGTTTCCTCTTTTAATTAGTATCACAAAGCAGTCAATCCCTATAGCATGTTGTTTGCAAGGCTTTATATCAATTCAATCTTTTCTTTTCCACTTTCCAGTATTGAAGGAGAGAACGTGGGAAAAGAACATTTAGCTTGTGCATTAGATTTGTAAAATAGTTTTTCTGTTTACAGGTGCGGATGCACTTTTAACGAAGCAGTATCACGTGATACCGCTTCATGAGAAAATTTTAATAAATATATAAATTAATACCATGAGAAAACAAATAAGCAGGAAGAAAATGACACCACTTATTATAAATTATCTATTTGTAAGTTGGTTATGTGCTTGACTTTGCTCAAAGAGGTCAGAGGTTCAAACCTCAACAATCACATTTTCTTTTGGAAATATTTGAGAGATCTTTTGTGTCGTTAAAAATTGTGATGAATTAGAATTGAATACAAGATTTTCTTCTAACTTAAGACTGAACAAAACCAATAAAATAAGGCTATTACTTGTCTAGAAGTATGATAATTAAAGTTATAAATTTTGACACCATTTATAAAAATTCCTGCGTACACCCCGGTTTGTTTACGCTAATTTTTACACTGTTATTATTGCAGGATCGTATGCAGCCAACATCGTAATAAAAAATAATTGCCCTTACACAATTTGGCCAGCTACACTTACTGGTCAAGGACCCCAATTGCTAACAGGATTTGAATTAGCATCACAAGCTTCACAAACTCTTCAGGTACCAAATTCATGGTCAGGAAGAGTATGGGCAAGGTTCGTTTGCTCGAATGATGCGACTGGAAAATTCACTTGTCTTAGTGGAGATTGTGGGACTGGACAAGTAACTTGCAACGGTAACGGTGCAGCTCCACCAGCATCCCTTCTTGAATTCACATTAGCAGGGTTTGGAGGCAAAGACTTTTATGATATTAGCTTGGTCGATGGTTTTAATTTACCAGCCTCTATTGTCCCTCAAAATAGAGCTGATTGCAACTCAACAAGTTGTCCGGTTGATATCAATAATCAAGGATGTCCAGATGAGTTAGCAGTAAAAAGTCCAGATGGTGGTGTCATTGGGTGCAAAAGTGCATGTCTGGCATTTCAACAGCCACAATATTGTTGCACTGGTCAATATAGTTCTCCACAAACTTGCAAACCAACCAAATACTCTTTACAATTCAAACATCTGTGTCCTCAAGCTTATAGTTATGCTTATGATGATGCAACTAGCACATTTACATGTACTGGAGCTGACTATTTGATTACCTTCTGCCCATGAGAGATTACATGTAATAGAGCTATGATTTGCTTACCTTTTTTCCAGCTGCCTAGTTGATTTATCTGGAAATAAAAAGATTGAAGACCTTTCGCTCTACCCTATTTTACGACGCTTATTACTATTTTGGGAATTTAGAACTTTTTTTTACCATGAAGTTTCCAAACATTTTTAAATATCTTTAATTACTAAAATTATATTTATATTATTTTTCATATAGTTTCTAAACAGGCAAAAAGTATTTTCAAAAAATTTTGAGATTCAACGTCCGAATTCACGTAGATAATTAAATTGTTAACCCTCTAATTTCGAACAATTACTTCATTCTTTTGAAACGAATTTATACTTCTTAACTCTTCCATTTACGAACTTGCTCATTGTTTAGGGTAAAATTGGTTCATATTAAATACTTGTATAATAGAACGACATGTGTAACCGAAGACAATTGGAAAGTGAGATAGGTGGAAACCAAGACCAGGAGCAGCAGCTTCGGGTAGCACTGGAAAGTCCCCGCAGGAAATATTGCTAATGAAGACAAATGAATGCTTGCCACCCGATAGCATTCAATGAAGAATATTCTACAGTATTAGTGCCCACATATGCCAGAGTTTTCGTGCAACTCATATGATATCGAATATTAGTTTTAATTTTTACTTCCCGTTCATTAGCCACGGTAGGTTACACTTTCCTTTGGAGTGCTTACAATGTTGTTGTGAGACTATTGTTACACGACCATTTCCTCTTTAGGTTATTGTGCTTAGGTTGCAGCCTTCTTCCTTATTTTCTCAGCTAGTCTTTCGTTGTAGTACTTAGGAGAACCCTTGACTCTTGTAAAGCTGTGAACTTATTATGGACCTTTTTATGTCCTTCCTTGCCTATAATCACCTGTAGTTGCTTACGTCCATGCCATTGTGCATGTAGGGTTGTCCTGAACTAATATTTTGACTGTTTCTTAGTGGCACTTTTTTTTGTCCCCGTAATACTCAGACATCACCTTCAACTAATCCGACTCTTATTTGAATATATCTCAAGTATTATAATGACATTACCGGGGGCTAAATTCCCCATGTTGGGGTTTATTACATTTATCTTGCATGATCTGCTGATTTGTCTGTAACCTCTTGTCTAGTCATGACTAGGCTCTTCCTGGATTAACTACTAACTACTCGTCAGCCCATTCTCATATCCATATTCCACGTAATCTTTCTTGGATTATTTCCTTGTCCTAACTTACCTCACGTACTGGTTCCTTATCTATTAATAACATCCCGGACAGAAATCCTTACTTCCTTTCTTTGACGTCGCATTTCCATAATGTTCTGGAATCGTAGCATATCTGTAGGATTTGAATAAGTGCAATTTCATCCCTTTTTTTATTTATCGCATTCCTTCTTTCCCACTCCATAGTTACTAAAACCACTTAATTTTGACTTAATACCACATTACCCCATATTCCCCCTTTTAGGGAAGTACTAAGATTTAACGCTATGACGATCTACCTATCGATGTTTAACCTTTTCACCTTTGGCATCTTGTCACATCATCGAGGACCCTTACTCGCCTTGCGGTAATTCTTATTTACCAAGGATAATGAAATTCCTTACTCGGGAGGGTGGCACTTAGTGTAACTGGCACACATAGTCCTTAAGCTTAACTTTGCTCACATTGCTTGCTTTAGGGAAGCATCTTTCTAAATGATCATTCTCTAAATTTCTCATGAATCTTCTTCTGTTGTCCATTCTATTATCGCCGGAACGAAAACTAAAATCCTCATGATGTTGACTATTATCAAATCACTCAGTTCCTACTTCATGTTTAGTTTATCTTGTTCACTAGTCGATACTGATTCCTATTACTTTGGGGTCTTACTTTACATTCTGTTAATCACGTTAAAGTCGCACATTTATTCCTTGAAATGCGGATATGACTTTATGACCTATATTCTTTTGTTGTCTCAAGGCCAGTCATCTTTTTCTTTTCCTTCATTTGACTGTAGACTCTGTAATACTGTCATTTTTTTACCTAACGCTGTCATCCGTGTATCACATCTTACTCTTAATGCTTCTTATTTCTTGCTAACATCTATGTCTATTACTTTATTCTGAAAACTTGAACTAGACATTCTTTTGCTTTTAGCTTCCCTTGCTCCATCCATTGGCTCTTTGAATTTCCTAACATTCTTCTTCTACTAGGGGCGGAAGCCACAATAAGATAATATTTATCCTTTCAAGTCTCCCAATGCCTATCGTTATAGTACTCATATCTGGTTGTACTATTTTATAGTGCACCATCTGGGTGTCTCACAAGGAGATCTATTAAACATTTGCAATGTCCTTCCAAAACTTCAACTAACGCAAATAGTCCATTCACCATTTTGGGTCACTCTAACCCTAGTCGGATCCTGATATTCCATTCCTCTCTCAAAACTACACCAGTTAGCCCCCATAGGGCATAACTGAGATAGATGTAGCTAATTGTACATACATTTGTTACTGTTGAAAGTAACTCAAAATGCTTATATTTCTTTTCCTGAATTGTAAATAATGACCATCTTCACTAACAAGGTACCTCGTACTGTCTTTATCTTGATTCTTTTACTTGTTGAAATTTATATCTATCTTCTAAATCTCTCATTGTCCTTCACCATAGGGGTAGATAGATATTCCTACCTTAAGGCTCCTTGTCAAAAGGTATATACATGATCTGCTGAATACCTCATATTTATCCATCATAAGTATGATACAAAAATTGAGTTCCTCTGACTCAACTCTTCCACGGCTATATCTCTTACCAACCGTCCTTCTGGATATAAGCATCATTGTATTACGAATAAGATAGAGTTTAGGAAATTAAGTTTTTACTACTGAGCTCTACCACACGATCTAGAGTAAGAAGAAAGAGTGACAGTCCTAAATGCCTTATAGCCTCTTGCTTATAAATGTGGTGCACAACACACTCATAAATAAGACTCTACTAGACACGGCTTGTAGACTCCCTAGGACAGAACTGCACTGATACCACTTTTGTCACGACCCAAACCGATGGGCCGCGACGGGCATCTGGTACCTTACTCTACCGAGTACCAACATAACGTATTTTTTCATATTATACTATCATATATAACTGATTCGTAGAGACTGCCGTGAAGTAGGTAGAATACAACATGTAATGCCAACTTATAGATAAGACATATGAGCCTCAAAGACCAAAATAATCACTCGTACATTGAACATAGGACGACAAGGCCATACAATCTTTTACGTATATGACATCTATCTAGAAAACTCTAAGAATATAAAATTGTCATAAAGGCCGGAACAGAGCCCTGTCATACCAAATAATACACATCTAAATCATACTGACCAAACAAGCAACTCCGGAGCAAATGGAGTGCACCAAAATCTTCCGCTGAGCTGATCGCCTATTCAGAGGACTGTCAACCTGTCTATCGAGACCTGCGGGCATGAAACGCAATGTCCCCATGCAAAAAGAGATGTCAATACGAATAAAGTACCGAGTATGTAGGCAACATAAATAAATACATAAAAGACATGGAAGAAATATGGAGTAAATGACTCAACCTGTAAGTCTGGATAACTCTATAAATCATGAAATACTTATATTGTCATGCATATGCGTATGAATGTCATGTCGTGCATAGGTACATGTGCTCATAACATCATCAAGCCTTTGAGGATATCCCATCATATCATATCAGCCATTGTGGGCAAAATCACTAACATATACCAGCTGATCAGGTGATGGTGTGTATATAACACCGTAACCTTTTCACATATCCCATATACAATATACATATATACGCGTATATAGTGTCATCTGGTCATGGGTCAATGTACATGTATAAATGCATGAAATTCATAAGAAATATGTTAATAAGATTTTCTCGGAATGCCATAAAAATTAATATGCCTTTCGGATAAAATTTATCAAATACGTATTTTTCTGAGACCTATGAACAGAAGATATGCTAATAATTCTCATGGGGAATCAAGAATATAGGCATAGTATTTCTATGAATAGTCATTTATGAAAGTTGCGTATTTTGCTCGTTTCATTTGTATCGTATAGATCTTGCCAAAAGAAAAAAGGGATAACCTTAATATACCTGGAGTAGGGAAAAATCCGTATGAATTTTTTGAAAAAGGTTGCACCGCAATTCTTTAGAACTGCAAAATTTTACGTTGCTACGGCTCCAACGATTGTCGTTGGAATTGTAAATGTTGCAAGAAATTTTGTTGGAAAGCTTGCTAGGTTGATGTAGCGTCTGTTTGAAGATGTTGAATTAGCGTCTGAAATTGGTTTGAAACGGGAAATGGTATGTAGCGTTGATTGCTATGTTGAATTAGGAAATTGGTTTGAATAGCTAGCGTCTGTTTGATACCAAAATGTTGCAAGACATTTTGTTGGAAAGAGAATGTTGAAAGCTTTAATTGATGAGGCACCTTTGTATTTAATTCAACTGAAACAATTATAAAGATGACTATCATAGTCATCTTTCCACGTTTTTTTTAGGGCTAATGCATAGTCTATATGTCCTTTTTATTCAATTGCCCAAAACAAGAGTCATTAGATCCCATTTCATTAGTTGCCACGTGGGAGGCTTTGGTATTTATCCAAAGTTTTTAATTAATCCATCATTTATTATTAATTAATTAGGTAATGTCCCATTACCCAAATAATTAACCAATTACCCACTTAATTGAGAATTATTTTCATTTACTTAAAATACTACTCACTTTTAACATACCTTGTACATCTTACTATCATGGCCATGTAGTACATTATATGTCACTAGTCCATAAAAATGAAGTACTTTAGCTCGGGTCGCATTTTATCCCAACATGTCAAACTTGGACGAAAGTTCATTTTCTTTGATGTCACGACCCAAATTCCATACCCGGTCGTGATGGCGCCTCTCGTGAAGACAAGGCCAGCCAACAACCCCAAATCCTCTTATTAAACAGTTATTAAACATAATGAATAGAAAATACATCTTAGTGGCATTTAACTTTTAATTCTATCCCAATACAACCCGACCTGGGTGTCACAAGTCACGAGCATCTAATGAGTAGGGACACAACTACTGGACCAACAAAGTATATGTATACAAGATGAAACTGAAATTCAAAGGTGGAATGCGGAGCCGCGAACGCTGGCGGTCACCTTGCTCAACTACCACAATATGGCCTTCGGTCCTGCTAATAACCCGCTACCGGATTGACAATACCTGCAACTGCACTCATGATGCAGAGAGTAAAGTGAGTACTTCCAACTCAGTGGTAATAAAAGTGAATAACAACTGAAAGTACAAGATCCCAAAAAGGGCACAAATAATGCTATCTTAAGCAGTAAACCAAATAGACAGTAGAATCCATGAAATTATAGCAAAACATTCTCTTTAAGGAAATCAATTGAACAAGAATACACAAATAAGGTCAGCCATTGTTACCTGACC
>MU788428.1:63641-87353 GCA_026770625.1 Nicotiana glauca
ATGAATCTTCAATAAAATCACGTATTTAACTCATAAAACTTACCTCCAATCGAATCCTAGTCGAAACCCTCTTAATCCCTCGTCAAAAGCTTCCAAATATGCTCAACAATGGTGAAAAAATGACTTTAGCTCGCGGAGGAAATGTTATTAAACCCTTCTGACATTTTCGCTTCTGCGGTCCCGCTACCGCTTCTGCGGGACCGCTTCTGCGGATTCCTGACCGCTTTTGCGGTTTTACATAAATTCCAATGGCCCGCTTCTGCGGTCTTATACCGCTTCTGCGGTAGCTACCATTGCGATCAAAGGACCGCTTCTGCGGTCGCCAACCGTTTTTGCGGAGTCCGCTTTTGCGGAAAATAGTCCGCTTTTGCGGAAAATGCCCAGGCCTCAAAGGGCCGCTTTTGCGATCACTCAACCGCATATGCGGGATCGCTTAAGCGGCTCTTCAACCGCAGATGCAGAAACAACAGAAGCCTTAACATCTGCTGCATTTCCAAGCATCCAAACTCCCGATTCATCATCCGAAACCATCCCGAGGCCCCCTGGACCCCAACCAAAAACACCAACCCACTCCAAAACATCATACAAACTTGTTCCAATCATAAAAACACAAATCTTAACACAAAAATCACCAAATCACGACGGATTCATGCCTAAATTCAACTAAAGCTTCCGAATCTCACATTCGATCAAAAACCCAACCAAACGACATCCGAATGACCTGAAAATTTGAAAACATATCCAAAATTACCTAACGAAGCTACTGTAACTCTCGGAATTCCATTCCGACCCTCGGATCAAAATCTCACCTACCAACCGGAATTCGCCAAATTTCCAACTTCGCCAATTCAAGCCTATTTCTTCACCGGACCTCCAAATTCGATTCCGATCACACTCCTAAGTCACAAATAATCCCCCGAAGCTAACCGAACCACCGAAATTCACATCCCAGCCCTCCAACCACACAGTCAACTTCCGGTTGACTTTTTTACGACATCCTTCCTTCTAAGAGGCTAATTGCCTCATTTTCATCCAAAACCAACCCAACTCTATCCGATCAACTCTAATACCGATATTGAAACATGAAGCAACACAATAAGGGAAAAACGGAGCAGTAACACATAAGATGACGGGTCGGGTCATCACATTTGACTTGCTTCCCCTCTCGCCTCCACGAATTTACTCATCACTTGTTTGAAATAGCATGATGCTTATAATCTCAAAATAATTCCACTCCGAACTTACGTCGATTAAGTTATGATGAAACTTTAACAAATGAAAATGTAGGATGTAACATCAACGCTAAGTCTTGTATTGTTATTTATTTTATTTATCATTTTGGAAGCAAACCGATTCCTTTGTCTATAAACCACATACAAATTCAACTGTATTGTTTTATGGGTAAATAGCTTGGCGCCCACCGTGGGGCTTAGATAGTTACATAATTGAATTGATCCTTGCATCTATTAATAACCTGTTCAAATTATGAGAAAATAGCAGATAATGATGTCAACATTACACACAACATTGAGGCACACGGAAATATGCCTCGACATAAAGGTTCACGCAACGAAGAGGGCGTAGCCACACTGGTCCTTGGCACACAATATCCACAACCTATTCGAGAGGCAACTCCTGATTATGCTAAAGACGAATATGTTATGGAAGCAGTGAGAATCCTAAGGGAGCAACAAAGGGATATTATGGGCCATCTCTTACGACAAGATCAGGTCATGACAGAGTTGAAGCAAAAGTTGTCAGGTGCTTCCAACAAAGCAAATGGAAGAGGTTCGGTTCCTCCTGGTGCTCCCGCAAACCAAATAACACAAATGGTTGATAACAATACCTCGAGGGGAGGGTTGACTTCGACAAGGCAGAGGGGAAGAACATCGGATCTGGTAATAATAACGAGAGTGATCCTTAAAAATCAAACTCATGCAGTGAAATAAATGCTCGAATGGACCATATCTCGGGCGCACAGCCAGTGTTGAAAGGACCAAACTAAAAAAAGTACACCCAGTTGCCGTTCAAACCAAGCGCGACATCAGAGTTAATCACAAAGTGATTAATTCCAGTCGTGCAAAAATATGATGGGACTACAGATCCTTAGGAGCACATTGCCACCAGCACAACAACAGCAAAAGGAAATGACTTAGCTTTAAGTTAGTCTTGCCGAAGAAGTTTGGGGAGACCCTCACAAATGTGACCCTACCATCGTATACTCAATAGATTCCTTCAAGATGCTAATGGATTCTTTTATCAAGGACCATGCTAGGGCCAAGAAGGTGCAGGCCTGAAAGGCCGCAATATTCATAATTGCTCAAGGAGAGTCTGAACTGCTACGAGAGTTCGTGACCAGATTACAGAAGGATGCTGCTATCGTTCATGCCGGATGAATGGGCAGTTCAGGTATTTACTAAAGGGATCGAAAGAAAGTCTGCTCGAGTTCTAGGTGAAAACATGGGCAGATGTCCAAAACCGCTACGAATCAAAGATAAGAATAGAAGATGACCAGCTCGATTTTATGGCATCAATTAAGGGTCGGGACCGAGAGAAGAATAAGAAAAAGTTAAAGGATGATTTTGACGCAAATCAAAGGTCTTCTAGAGGTCGGTTTTTGCCCTACGAAAGGACTAACGATGCGAAAGAGGTTTCTGGTCGGCAAATTGGTTTGGTAGAGATAGGAGAGCGGATTGCAGCCGGAATAATAGATTGTTGTAGGACAAAGAGGTATCGGGTTCTCTAGATTCCACCTACCCCAGATTGTCTGAGTATAACTTCAATGTCAGCATAGTGGAACTAGTATGGATTATGAGGAACATTAAGGAAGCACGGTTCCCGAGGCCGATAAGATCCGACCTAAGTAAGAGGGATCCTAATAGATGGTATGAATATCATGGGACAAACGGCCACCAGATTGTGGACTGCCGACATCTACACGAGGAGGTGGAGATATTGTTAAAAAATGACCATCTTATAGAGTTCTTAAGCGATTGGGCTAAGAATGACTACAGCCACAGCCGAGATAACACTGAACCCTCAAAAGCAGGAGAAGATCCTCCTCGTCTAACAATCAACATGATTTTCATAGGAACGAGATTAATGGGGTAACCTTTTGATCGGTTCCAACCCTATACCACTATAAAATGGCAAGAGTGGTCGATGTAGCTTTTACCCCAAGGGTCGGGATCGATTTTCATAGAGAGCTAATATTGGTTTGGAACTGGATTCCTATCTAATCTAGCTACGTGCGGTGTTCTTGATTGCACTTCCAATCATGCTTTGTTTTGGTTACTATTCTACTTTTAAAACTAATGAGAAATGAAAATAAGCTAAGTATGATATTTTTGTACAGGGTTTCTCAATTGGTAGAAAGGCACTAGGGAAGTGACTTACACCTAAGTGAGTATCTAACGGGATCTAAAATTTAGTACAAACTTGTTATAGTTGGGATAATGATATAACCATTGCATATAATTACTCACTCTATATCTCTCGATAGTTTGAGTGACTTTGCCCTAATTGACTTTCTTATGCTCAATTGGGTGTTTACAATACAAGTAAAATTAGCTCAAGTCGGGTATTACTATCTCTAAGTTTAACCCTTTAATTGGGGCTATCAATCTCTTGAATGCACCCCAATTCCTTGTTAACCTGAATTTTCTAGACTTAGTCTCTCTTTATCAAGAAGAACCTAAGTCAAAAAGGCACAAATCAGTGTTTGCAACAACTAACAACAATTAAAGCATAAATCAAGCTAAATATCATTAACCCATAAATATTTAAACCCTGAAATTGAAGACCCATTAAATACCCACCACTAGGGTTGGGTTACAACTCTAGCTAATGGGTTTAGCTACTCATAATCAAAGATTTAGATGAAATATAACCCATAAGAAGTAATTACAAGAGTAGAATGTAAGATTAATGGTTAACAAAGATCTAAAATTACTCAAAAGAGAAAAAACGGTTGTTCACGTACTCCCCAAAACAATAGATACTCTAAAAATCTGAAAAAGAACTATTTATACACAGCTAAATTTTTCGAACAAATTGTCCCTATAGAGATTTCGCTGATAGCGAAAAATAGGCTGTCTTAGCACTATGACTTCCGCGAACGCGCAAAGCATGCGCGGACCGCAGTTCTTTTCTTCTAAGCTGGATTTGAACTTGAGTCCACTGGGAGCGGAAAAAACACCCCCTCAGTGCTCTTTCAACCATAGGCGCGAAATATGTTCGCGGACAACGCTTTTCAATTTGAGCTCCAAACTTCATTTTTCTGATTCTCAATTCTGCTAAGGGCGAGAATTGGACCACGGCCGCGTCAGATGGTACCGCTGCCATGCAATTTTATCCCGAGCAGCGGTGACTTGTTAGGCTAAAAAATGCCTCTCTGAACCTTACTACCGTTGAGAGCGTAATTAAGCCCGCCTCAACGGTGGATCCTTCGCGTCCGCTTCTATTTCCTCGATGTCAGCGGTCTTTTGACTCAGATTTGAGCTTGTGCAGGTTTCACTCCTTTTTGAGATGATTATGACTTTCTTGTCTCTTTTTAACCAAACACTGCAAATAAGCACAATAAGTTAGCTTTCGGGAATACTTGCACTTACTTTTAATCCAAAAACTTAAGCAAAAAGGAGCATCTCTAGTTATCACCTTTTCGACAGCAAAAAAGACAAAGGTATCGGTGGCCTAGAACAAGAAACTCCACGAAATCACCGAGGACGATGTCACCTTCATGGAGGAGGACGCAAATGGACACCTACCACTACAACACAATGTTGTCCTGGTAATTTCTCTTAATGTTTTAGATTTTAAAATTAAACGCGTTGATGAAAAAAATCTTTATTTATTTAAAATTTCAATAATATTTTATTTAAGAAATGTGAAAAAGTAACACTAAAAATAAAAACTCTTATCGGAATTTATATATTTCAAATATTGTGACCATTTTATTATTAATGTATAGTGTTGTGAGTTTTAAGTCATAAAATAAAGTTGTATAATATTTGTGAAAAAACCTTATATTATACGATTATTTTTAAAATTTACCCCAACTCGGATACCAAGACAAAACAAAATAAAAAGGGAGCAAGAGAGAAAAGAAAGAAAAAAAGTAAATAAGGGGGATTGCATTTCTCCTAAATCCTTCTGAGGAAAACAATATCACTGTCTCTTCTTTGTTCAAACTTCAAAACCCTTCTACTCTCCTTCCCTTAACGCGACGATGACCGACCGTGACCGAACTCGATACCGTGACCGTGAAATTGACCGGGATCGTGACCGTGACCGTGACCGTGACCGGGAGAGAGAGCGAGAGAGGGACAAGGATAGAGACAGAGATCGGAAACGTGACCGGAGAGACCGTGAACGCTCTTACACCCCTGACCATATCAAAACCAGTCGACACATTCGCTCCCGAACTCGTTCCCCTTCCACTGACCGCCACCGCCACCGCCACCGTTCTACTTCCCGCTCCCGTTCTCCCACTGACCGCCGCAACCGCCACCGTCACCACCGTCCCTCAGCGGAAAGTCCTCCTAGAAAGAGACGAAAAGATGATGGCGATCATGATAAGGATAGGGATAGAGATACGCGGAGAGAGGTTGAGGATTTTGTGGACGGGATAGCGAAAGAACAGAAGAAGCAGAAGAAGGAGGAGGAGGAGGGGAGTGGTGATGAAGAGATGATGGATGAGGAAGAGATTGAGATGATGAAGAAATTGGGGATACCGGTAGGGTTTGATTCGACAAAGGGGAAGCCAGTGGCAGGGAATGATGTGGGTGCTGTAAGGAAAGTCACTAAACGGCAGCCTCGACAGTACATGAATAGACGTGGTGGCTTTAATAGGCCCTTGCCTGCTGAGTGCAACCGCTGATTTTCCCAGGTTTTTGTTCTTATTGTCTCTATAAACGAAGAGTTTAGTTCCTCTTTTTTTGTGTGTGTGTAACGGGGGAGGGGGGTTAGTTTTGAAATTTTAAGTATTAGAGAGTTGATTTATGTATATTTAGTGTTTGGTTGAGCTTCTTAATCGAATTATGATGTTATCCGTCAAATAATGAGTAGTGAACTCTTACTGGTTTGGTTAGGTACAATAGTGTAGCAAAGCGATAAGAAAATGGAACTTGGGCCTAACATAATCCCAAAATATAGCTATATGGGACTCAATGTCATTGTTTTGGGTTAGTTGAAGAATTGAGATGAAGGAGAGAAATTCAAAACAGTGTTATTCAGTGAAATGAACTATTAGTGAATTTTGTTTCTTATTGCGAGTATATGACATTTGCATGCTTAACCTTTTAAGCTTTTAATAAGGCATGATATACATTATTACAAAGTGTCTGACTCGTGGGTTTTTTCAAGCTTCAATTTTTTACCCCTTCTAAATAAATTAGATAATTTGGAAGTGCATCTGAAGAAAATATCCCCATCCGAAAAGCTTTTCTTTTAAAAATCTCTTCATGGTAGCTTTGCACTGTCTTTGTCCTTATGCCATGTTCACGAAAAAAATTGTTTAGAAAGATTAAGTGGAAATGGTTACTTGCGGATTTTGGTGGAAAATTAGGAAGAGTGTGCAAAAGATATGATAATCATGGAATTAATCCATTTTTTGTGCATTAGTGGAATTAAGAACGCATAGCAACATTGATGCTCTGTCGATGCATACTTATACAATTTCCACACTAATTAAACTGAAACAAACTGATGCCCTTAAGTGTAATTACATGTATGCAGGTTGAGATTGAGATATGTAAATTCATCAATAGTCAAGAATCTCAATCATGTTTAAGATTTGAACTAAATTTCAAAATAGTGGATGCTTGTCAGTCAGTCATATTTTCCTAGTAAGATATTAACTCAGATTGGGTTTACATTCTCCAAAATTTGGTCAACTCCCCTTTATGGCTTTCTTTGTTTAGCATTAAGATGGTTGGTTGAAGTTATTCAATGGGTTATTCCAGAATCCATGGTGTAGCATTTACTGTTTAGTGATGGACGCATAGAAGCCTGAGGTAAGTAGACAAATTGTATAATCTTCACCTAGCGGAGTAAAATGTAAAAACAAAAAGAAAGAGATACAGAAAAAAGAAATTTGTCTTATGTAGAGCTTTGGGAGTCAGGTTGATACAGCACACTTACAGTTTCTTGAGCTTTGGCTTTCCGGGATGCTTAGTGCTGTTATGGCCTTCTTAACATGGCCCGAAATTGGCGAAGTTTGATTGGGGGCAGGGTAGGAGTATCTTTAATGTGCCAATGGCAAGCTATACCTTAGTAAGTTGTTTCACAGTGTTGATTTTCTTTTTATCTAGTTTCCAAGCAAAATATAAAGAGACACCTGTATTAGACTTGTTATTGTTTTTTTCTGATACGGTAAAACTTACCCTCCCAAACCCCCAACCCAGGCGACCAAAAGTCCTTTCTCACTTTGTTTCCTTTGTGAGGCAAACCTCCAAGCTTGTGGTTGGAGGTGAGGGTCAGACCACTAGGCTAACAATGCAAACGCACACCTTCTTTATGAGTTCCCTACGGGGAAGTATCTAATATTGCAGAAGAGCATAACTTCAGCTGCACCCAATATTCGATGACAGCAAAATGACATGTATGATATCTACAAATCTGTTTATTTTTGAGTTTCTTAAGTCGTTTCTTGGTAAACCCCTTTTTAAACAGGTTTATCTGCAAACCTGTCCAAGAAGTGCAAACCTTCTTTTCTTTTTTGCTTCAAAATTGTCCTGATGTAGGAAGCGTGCTATTTTCGTGTAGCAAACGTGAGATTAATTGCTGTGTGTAAATGGGAAGTCTGCGAGAGTGTTGACTATTCCGAGCACAATAAAGGAAGAAAAAGACAACATGGGTAGATGGCTGATAAATATGACAAGTTTCTGAATGGAACGAGTAGACGAAAAAGTGGAACCTTTGTCACTCTTTTATTCTCATCAAGATTACGGGTCTCTTTTCTTCTTCCCTTATTCTTGCTCTTCCAGCTTCTTCCGGCTGCAGTTGCTGGAAAAGCACTGTATAAGGTAAGGAAGGATGGAGCTCCTGTTAGTTGTCTTTGCCCTGAGCTTGCCTCTTTTGATACGATTTAGCTAACGTCTTTTGCCCCAATTGGCAGTTTGGTAAGCTGAGTCTATTCTGTACTAGGGTTTCAAGCTTTTACCGTGACACACTGAGTGATTAGAATGGTTACATTACCATAATCCGAGTGTATTTTCCTGGAAATTCTTTGCAATTTGGACTGTCTACTGAAGTACAAATATTAAGCATTTTATTGAGGTTTGTACATATTTAGCCCTATTAACTCCTACTGTATTTATTGCATTACTTTTTAACAAAACCTCAATTACTTTCTTAGTTCGACGAGAGTCGGTTTTCTGCACTTAATGAAGAGAAACTAGAAGAGAAGAATATTAACATAACATGGTCGATTAGGAGTTAACTTTCGTGTAGCGAAATAATAGAGGTGGCAAAAACATCGAAAACACATCAAACACCTACATCCCCACTCACATTAATTTTTTTGGATAGATAATATATTTCTAATGCATCATAAGATGATGTTTTATTTAAACCATCCTAAGGGTTTTTAGTTGACCATGGTATGTTATTCGCCGATGACATTGTTCTGATTGACGAGACGTAGAGTGGCGTTAACGAGAGGCTGGAGGTTTGGAGACATGCCCTTGAGTCTAAGGGTTTCAAGTTGAGCAGGACGAAAACGGAATATCTTGAGTGCAAGTTCCGTGCCGAGCCGAGGGAAGCGGACATGGCCATGTGGCTTGGTTCGCAGGTTATTTCCAAGAGAGCCAGTTTCAAGTACGCTGGGTCGATTAAATCGACGAGGTTGTCACACGCAGTACAAGGGTGGGGTGGATGAGATGGAGGTTAGCATCTGGAGTCCTGTGTGACAAGAAAGTGCCACCGCTACTCAAAAGTAAGTTTTATAGAGCGGTGGTTAGACCGGGCATGTTGTATGGGGCTGAGTGTTGGCCAATTAAGAACTCACATATCCAGAAGATGAAAGTAGAAAAAATGAGGATGTTGAGGTGGATGTGCGGGCACACTAGGATGGATAAGATTAGGAATGAAAATAGTCGGGAGAAGGTAGGCGTGGCTCCTATTGATGACAAGATCCGTAAAGAGAGGCTCAAATGGTTCGGGCACGTACAGAGGAGGAGCTTGGATGCCCGGTAAGGAGGTGCGGGAGGTTGGCGTTGGTGGGTACGAGGAGTGGTAGAGGGTGGCCTAAGAAGTTTTAGAGAAAGGTGATCAGGCGGGATCTGGCGAGACTTCAGATCTCCGAGGACATGGCAATCGATAGGAAGCTGAGGGGGTCGTGCATTAAGGTTGTAGGTTAGGAGGTAGTTGAGCATATTTAGTCTACCAGCGTAAGGCTAGGCTGATAGGATTTAGTCTTAGACTGCTAGTGGTCAGTGTTGTGTTTACACTACTCTTCCGTTTTCATAGTGTCGGACCTTATTTACTGGTTATTTATGCTTTCCATCTATTCACTGGTTTTTGTGACGTTATTATTTCTATGGTTTTTTGTTGATGGTACTGATTTATTGTCTCTTTTTGCCTTTTCGTCTTCTTGAGCTGAGGGTTTATCGGAAACAGCCTCTTTACCCCATCGGGGTAGCGGTAAGGTCGTTGTTGTATTTAACCCATCCTAATGGTGATTAGTTGGCTGGGTTGCCCTCGAATACAGGATATAGTTCTTTGCCATCTTTAGGAAGTAGTAGGAAGATGGTAGAAAGCGGTACCTGGTTGCCATCAGTTGTGAAGTAGCTCATATAAGGATTAAGTTGCTAATGGTTTTTGAGTTTGTTTCATGGATACTTGCCAGTATTGTCAAAGGTTCTTTTAGGGCACACTTAAGCGCTGAAGCTCAGAAAAGCTCAAGAAGGGTGCTTTGCCTCACATAGGTTGCGCTTCGGTGTTAGCCTGTTAGGCAAGGCACCAAGACATGCCCCTTATTGCCCATGAGTTCTATCTTAAATGGAGCAATACTAGACTACAAATACAATCGGCAAATAAGTGTATTAGTGGTTAAGGAACAATATGAATGAGTTTGTTACTTTTCTCTTGAATTATATGTATATTTTTATTTTTTTCTTGCATTGCGTCTTTTATAACTAAAGCCTACACTTATATTGCGCTTTGCGCTTAAAGCCCAAACGGACCTAGCGCGCTTTTTAGAGTTTTTCGCCTTTGACAACACTGATACTTGTGTTTGTTGTTATCCCCTTTAACGGTTTAGATACTCTCCATTTATATGATACTACTAGTATTCACATGATGCGAAATGGTACCTTCAGAATTTGCTTGGACAATTGTTTTGCTCCTAATATTACCATTTATTTATAATATATAATACTTTATCGGTTTTTTTTTTTCTTGATAAGTAATACACATGCTTATTACAGGGTCCGTTTTATTCATATTTTGATTGAATAGGCATCAAGGAAAGTTTGTATTTTGGAAGATAGAATGATACTTTGACAGATAGGTTTCAGCCCTATTCCCTTTGATCCTGTAGCTAGATGTTGGATTATTGCTGGTAATCCTTTTTATCTTTATTTAAAACACTTCCACTGGCTCTTGTAAGTAGTCTTTGTACTGTTCTCAACCAATCAAAATTTTTGAGACACCCAAACAAATTTGAGCGCTTAGTTAAATGTAATATTACTGAATAAAGGAAAATAAGTTTTCTTCAGATAAACGTTTCATTAACTTCAAAGAAATTGCCTCCTTGTACAGAGATAACTAATGGTATTGGTAAAGGACATCTATTTCCCTCTATACGGTTTGCTCATTTTGTAGTTTCATTTTATTGTGGTGTTAAGAGGTAGTGTGATATAATGAAGAGAGTATAGTGATGAAGCTTATAGCCTTTAGGTTAAGATTTTAGAAAGGGCTTTACTTTCATGGGAAGGTTCTGTGGCTGGAGTTTGGATGAGCATTGCTATCATGGTCTGATTTGGGATGTTTTTAAGTTCACAATTGCATGTCTCAGGAATTTGGAACGAGGTATTTTCGATATGAATATGGTTGGTTATTCGTGAGAAAAGTATTTGACAATGTGTGTGCATTTATTTGTTAAGGTTCTTCCTTCTTTGTGCTACTTTTTCTATATTGAAGAACTTAAATAATGATTTTAATGTGATTCTCGGTCTATCTGCAGATGGAAATGCACTATCTGCCTGGCTTCTTATGTGGAGTGTGCCTCTTTGCGACAATATAAGATCCTTTCAATTGTATGTTTAGGTCATAATGTGCTATTTTTCTCAAAACTTCATGGTAATAGGACTTTTGCGGTCGAGAATAGTTTCACAGTTTACTGCAGCCTGCAGTCGAGCAGTAACAGATGTGACCATTACTTCAGGGGCCTGCCAAATGGTTTGCTGGTTAATGGTGCTCCCTCCCTCCCTTTAAAGCAGTCATCCTTTAACACCATCTGTTATCCCATCGAGATTACTGATGCAAATATGCAGTTGGACCATTGCTTCTTGTCTTAGGTGCTCTCAGGTTTCTCCCGAATGATAGGCATTTCTTCATAAATCAACATACATTTGGATTTGACTATAGTGTTGCTCACTATGCACTTTGGTGTGTGCACTTAAGTCTTGGATTGATCCCTTTACCTTGTATTGATATTTGTAATCTTGGCCATTGTTATGAACTCTGTGATTTACTTTCTTGATGTTTTAGAATCTGACCCAGCTTTGGGGCATAAGCTATTTAACTCAGGCTGGACTGGTCTGAAGGATATCTGATGGTTCCTTACAGTATGAAAATGGTTATAACGGACAATGAGTTTTCTCAGAGTTTTCTTACAGGATTGATGCTTTTTAGTCATTGAGAAGGGAAAGAAGATAACGGAAGTGGGACAATGGTTCCTTTTTTTCTAGTTCTATTTTTTCCAAAACTTTTTGGGCGTGGGGCTAGTGCCCAGTGGGGTCTTTTGATTTTCTATGCCGTAATATGTTGGGAGGTTGTTTTTAGAATCAAGGATGATATAACTTGAACAAGTTGTGTAAATGGATAGCTTGGAGCTAAGTTGAGTTACCACTTGGTTTATTTTTAATATTATCCTTTTCGGCTAATTTTGTAGTCTATATGATGTCTTTGGTCAAAATTCCTCTTTATTTAAGAAACTGATACCTTCAGATCGATTACTTTTGTACTATAGTGATTTTAGCCATGTTATATGTTTATTCTAGTTTGATTCATGTGTAATTAGACTAAGCATAATTAACCTTTAATTAATATGAACGTGTGATAGCTCAAACTAATGGGAGTTAAAAACTTAAAGGGGTCATTAATTAAAAATAAATACGAAAAGAGAAAAAATTAAAATTAAAATGAAATGTGGAGCTATGATTTAAGGCTAAATGCTTGAAGGGTCATTGACTCAAGGTAAAAATGGGAGGTGCTTTACCAACTTCTATCGTCCTCTTCTTGCTAGAGGTCGAGTGAGGCGTAGATGCAAGTCCCGATGCAGAATAAAAAATAGAATGAGGATCGGCAGGAAGTACAGGGCAGGTCTACGGCAAAAAACACTTAGATACCAGATCGGAGAATGATTGAAGAAAGTATATATAGACAAAAATACAAAGTATAGCAGTTTAAACTAGGTGACTCACACACAACTTACTTCTATGCCAACATGAAAGGGAGGAAATCACATAATCAGATCAAATATCTTATAGTAGAGGATGGATTTGTTTAGAGAAGTGCATGTAGCTCTAAAAATGAATAAGGAATATAGGCCAACATACTGTTACACTATCCTGTATAAACTCATCTACAAAATGATTACCAATAGGTTACCAGTGTGATGGAATCACTGGTTGATAACAGCTAGGCTGCTTTTGTATCTGGCAGGTTGCTAAATGATAATGTGCTGCTGAGTCATAAGCTAGTTAAGGGGTATGCGAGGAAAGGAATTTTGCGAGGTGTATGATTAAGATAGACATGCAAAATGCCTATGATTTAATTGAATGGGTATTTCTTAATCAAGTACTCATTGAGTTGAATTTCCTAGAGAAGTTTATAAGGTGGATTATGACTTGTGTCAAAGGTCTATTGTCATAAATGGAAGTCCAACAATCCCATTTATGGATAAGAGAGGGATTAGATGGGGTGATCCCATATCTCCATGCTTATTTATTTTGGAAATGGCATTCTTGATTAGTGTATGGGCCAAAATTAGATCAGAGAAATTCGGCATGCGGAGGTAGTGATCGGACAACCCGAGGTCAGACAGTCATGAAACAGCTAGTTTGCTTTGGAGTACTCAAAAGAAATATTCTAACGAATATTCCCTCTAAATTGTACCTTTTTTAGATTTTTTATGGATACCCCCCTATAAATAAGAGGGGAGGACTTCCCAAAAAGGGGGCTCGCCCCCTCTCTCTCTCTTTGGAAAATGTATAAACACATCTCTTAAAAGAGAAAAAGAGGATCTATGATCCCGGAACTTCATGAGATCCAAAAAGGGTCCTAAGATTCGTGTATTTGTCTACCATTCATCTTTATCTTTATCAAATGAAAGAGGATCCGCCTCGCTCAAAATCGGGTGAACCTTTTCCTTTATTTACATTTTGTTGCCACTTAATATTACTTAATGCATCTTTCTTTATGCTATTAAATCTGGCCATAATCGCCACCAACATTTATACTCGGCTATGTTTTTCTATTCATATTATTCATCTCGGATCTAGAGTTAATTATCCTTAACTAGGATTTACCCCTTCATCTTTGATTGATTTGCTTAGAAAGAGTTAAAAATCTTTTGAGTCAAACAATTTGGCGCTGTCTGTGGGGATTTTCTAGTTAAAATTTTAGTTTCCTTTAGATCTAAAATTCAATTCCAACTATGGAGCGTCTTCAGGGAAGCCAAACGATTTGGTACACCAAATTGTTTTTGTATTTGATGCTTGTGCAAATGAGATACTAAAGAGTATTATATATTAAATTTTACGTTGGCCAAGGATTTGTTGCCTGAATTTCTTGGGCAGTAGCACACAAGTATCATGAAATGCTGATACTCCTACACATTTCTATCATTTAATTAATGCTTTCCACTTCCCACCTTTTTCTCTTAAATTGCACTCAAAAGGAATGTGTGTTGTCGGTCTCTAGGTCCAATAAATACGTTTGCTCTCCAAAGCTATTTGGAAAGCCTTGGGAGTTCCTGAAAATGAATTAGGCAAGTTGATTATAATTTGGTCAAATGCATAGAATCTAAAACTTGCTGTTGTAAAATTGTAGTTCAATTTACTTCATTTACAAAAGCATTTCTATATGTGTTTGCTGACATAAGAAGGAATACAACAATTGATGTCTTCCTCGCAAATTTTAGTTTATTCCTTCTTTACAGTGGCCCAATATTACACTTGGAAACTAAATTAGCACGGTTGAGAGGTGTGGTTCTACACAGTGGCGTCCTTTTAGGCCTTCGTGTGCTTTGTCATGCCAACTTCATTTTTTGCTTTGACATTTACAAGCATTTTTGAGGAATGCTAACAGAGAGAGATTTGGTGACATTCTCTATCTATAGCTTTAGTTTGACTGAAAATAGCTCTCAAGTATGGAGCACGGCGAATCATCCTCCGATATGACTCACCACTCGTCGTCAACCAAGTCACAGGGACTTTTCAAATAAAAGAACAAAGGCTATGAAAATATCAGGCAGAAATTTACAAGCTACAGCCCGAGTTTGACGAGTGTCAACTCTACCAGATACCCCAAGCACAAAATACCGAAATAGACGGCCTTGCCAAATTGGTAGCGGCCACAGAAAGAATAACCGGAGAAGATGACGTGATCAAATTGAGGAAATGCATCATACTCTCCAATGCAAGCAAAGTTAAGCAAACTGGGACTCCCCCAGGAAATGGATCATATTCCCCAGCACAAGTAAAATTAAGCAAACTGGGACTCCCCCAGGAAATGCATCATATTTCCCAATGCAAGCAAAATTAAACAAATTGGGACTCCCCCAGGGAACAACCTTTAAGGCCAAGGGACTTTGCCAAAGAGAAGAGTTCGATATCGACCAAACGACGACGGGTTAACATTTCGATAAGTCGCAATAATACCCTTTAAGGCCAAGGGCCTTTGCCAAAGAAGAAGAGTTCGACCTTGATCGAACGACGATGGGTTAATATTTTGATAAGTCGAAATAACACCCTTTAAGTCCAAGGGACTTCGCCAAAGAAGAAGAGTTCTACCTTGATGGAACGACGCCGGGTTAACATTTCGATAAGTCGAAATAACACCCTTTAAGGCCAAGGGCCTTCGCCAAAAAGAAGAGTTCGACATCAACCGAATGATGAAGGGCTAACATTTCGATAAGTCGAAATAAAACCCTTTAAGGCTAAGGGCCTTCGCCAAAGAAGAAGAGTTCGACCTTGATCGAACCACGACGAGTTAACATTTCGATAAGTCGAAATGACACCCTTTAAGGACAAGGGCCATCGCCAAAGAAGAAGAGTTCGATCTTGATCGAACGACGATGGGTTAACATTTCGATAAGTCGAAATAACACCCTTTAAGGCCAAGGGCCTTCGTCAAAGAAGAAGAGTTTGACCTTGATCGAACAACGATGGGTTAAAATTTCGATAAGTCGAAATAAAACCCTTTAAGGCCAAGGGCCTTCGCCGAAAAGAAGAGTTCGATATCGATAGGTTAACATTTTGATAAGTCGAATAACACCCTTTAAGGCCAAGGGCCTTCGCTAAAGAAGAAGAGTTCGACCTTGATCGAACGACGACGGGTTAACATTTCGATAAGTCGAAATAACACCCTTTAAGGCCAAGGGCCTTCTCCAAATAGAAGAGTTCGACATTGACCAAACGACGACGGGTTAACATTTCGATAAGTCGAAATAGCGCCCTTTAAGGCCAAGATCCATCACCAAAAAAAAAGGGGGTCGACCCTTACGGCCAAGGGCCGTCGCCAAAAAATAGGAGGTCGACCTTACGGCCAAGGGCCGTCGCCAAAAAAGAGGGGGTCGACCTATACGACCGAGGGCTTTCGCTAAAAAAGAATAGGTCGACCCTACGGCCAAGGGCCATCACCAAAAAAGAATAGATCGACCCTACGGCCAAGGGCCATCGCCAAAAAGAAAAATTTGGCCCTGACCGAAACAACATTCGTCCTCGTTCTAAACAACATTTGGCCTCGTCCGAATCAACCTTTGGCCTCGATCGAATCGACCTTATGACCAAGGGCCATCGCTAAAAAAGAGGGGGTCGACCCTTACGGCCAAGGGCCGTCGTTAAAAAAGAATAGGTCGACCCTTACGGCCAAGGGCCAACGCTAAAAAGAATAGGTCGACCCTACGGCCAAGGGCCATCGCAAAAAGAAAAATTTGGCCTTGACCAAACCAACATTCGGCCTTGACCGAAACAACATTTGGCCTCGTCCGAAACAACATTCGGCCTCGTTCGAATCAACCTTCGGCCTCGACCGAATCAACCTTACGGCCAAGGGCCGTCACCAAAAAAGAGGGGGTCGACCCTTACGGCCAAGGGTCGTCGCTAAAAAAGAATAGGTCGACCCCTTACGGCCAAGGGCCGTCGCTAAAAAAGAATAGGTCGACCCTATGGCCAAGGGCTATAGCCACAAAAGAATAGGTCGACCCTATGGCCAAGGGCCATCGCCAAAAAGAAGAATTTGGCCTCGACCGAAACAACATTCGGCCTCGTCTGAAACAACATTCGACCTCATCTGAAACAATATTCAGCCTCGTCCGAATCAAGTTTCGAGCTCGTCCAAATCGACCTTCGGACTGTTGATGCCCCCTTTTTCTCGCGAAATCGGGTTTATGACATTTGGGCGGACAACTCGTTTCCTTTTGGGAATTGGATTTGAATTGAAGAGTTGCCACCTAATTATTAAGTACATTAGGACACTAAGAAGAATTTTGATTTAGAAAACCAGAGATTGGGTAAGGGCTTGAAATTATCTCGAGGGGAAGGTGTTAGGCACCCCTCAAGATCTACTAGTGTGGTTCTCGGCCATGCTATAATTGTGACTTTAAGTGCAAACAACAAGTAAACAAGCAAGAATTACAAATACGGGGTGGTTTTCACATAATGGTTGCAAGCAATTGAAGTAAAAGAAGTTAAAGAAGCTGAAGTTTGGGAAGAAAGTAGTTTTGAAGTTCTAAAAATAAACAAGTAAATGGAAGGGGTTTTCACATAATTCCTGCAAGAAATTGAAGTAAAAGAAGTTAAAGAAGCTGCAAATTGAGCAGTTTTTAAAATTCTGAAAATAAACAAGTAAGGGAAAGGGGGTCCTAGGTTTATACATAATATGAATTACCCCACACAACACCCGGTAACCGTTTATACACGTGGTGTTATTGCGTGGTCATCATATCCATATCTACCCTTCCCGCCCCGTTAAGGTATTAAATGCGGAATGGTTTCATTTTCCCATTGCATGCTACTACCCGTCCCAAATCCTATCAGCCCCGGAGCCATTTGGGACTACTAGTCCTAAAAGGGAAGGGAGATTTGGATTTTGTGGTTTAAAAGGATAAAATTCTAAGGCGACAATCAAAATACGCAGAGCAGATATGGGGAAACACATAACAATTAAAGGCTCAAACATGCCTCCTCAACTTAAAGACAGATCGTTTAGCATGTCTTGCACATACTAGTTATGGTCTTACTTAAACTTAAAGGAAGCGGGAGGCAGACTGGTTTATTACATATTTTAGATAATAAACCCAAATCAGACCTGCCTGGAGGTTGGAATTTAACGAAGTTTGATTCGATTAACTAATTCACCTTATGGCTTGCCTAGGTGAAACCTATAGGCATGATATCTAACAATGCACGAGTGTACTAATTTTTAAAGAAGAAGACTTGTTGGTTACAAAAAAACATAAGTTCTGTAGATATTAAGCAATTCTATTTACTAATTTTATACTTATAGGCAAAATAGACGATTCAGATTTAGTTGATAGCACATATAGGCATCCTTTCTAGGTGCAAAATGATTTAAAACGTTTATAGTCGAAATAAAAGTACAGAAATCCTATAGGCATGGTGTCTAGAATGTTGTTTGTTATTCAAACCTAAAAATACATTTGCCTAGTGATAGATGTATATACAGAATTCAGGAAGTCCTATAGCCATGTTATCTATGTGATGTGTAGAAATATGGAAACCTACAGACATGGTTTCTATATGAAATACAGAAAGTTATAGACATGGTTCTTATAAATGTAGAAGTGAAGAAACCTATAGACATGGTTTCTATATGAAAATGCAAAACCTATAAATAGGATTTCTATATGAAATACAGAACCTATAAACAGAATTTCTACATGGAGATGCAGAACCTATAGTCATGTTTTCTAGATAATACAGAAGTGCAGCATGGTTTCTATACGAAAATGCAGAACTTATGGACGTGGTTTCTATATGAAATATGTAATCTATAAACATGATTTCTATATGAAAAATGCAGAACTGAAAGCAGGACATGATTGCTAAAGTGTATTAAGTTCCTATGAACATGATATCTACCCCTTTTCGCATGCATGATGTACCCTCCCCTTTTCACTAAAAGCCCCAATAGTTATTACAGCCCATAATTGAATAAGAAAAAGAAGTGAAATTACATCAGAAAAACTATAAAAAACAAGGAGATCCTGATTCAGTCTTCTGTCTAAAGCATGAAGTAAACCTACTCCAAAGATCAAATTTCCAAAGCCTTTATCATTTTGGGTGTGTCAGAATTCCCAAGAGCCTCATGGACTCCGGGAAATGCTTACACCCAAATACATTACATAATTGAATTATAGTGCAGTGTAGAAGGGCCAACCCTCAAATATCCAAGTTCATAGGGAACTCAAGGTCCCAAAGCAAGGCTCATAGGAGGGGGAAAGAACTTAGAAGCTAGGAGAGAGTGTGAGTGCAATAGAGGGGATTCTAGGGAAAGCCAAGACAGGCTGGTGGTCATACCCAGCAATTGGAGGTGCTGGCACACCCCAACCAGCCTGTTAGCCACATTGTTTGAGAGTTAGGATCCCTTAAAGGATCAAGTCCAGACATGAGCAACAATTTGGATGTTGCCATGTTCTGAACTTTAACTCAAACACATATAGGGGAATAGGGGTACATGGATTCACAACAGAAACAAATGCAAAGAGAGCAACATACATATTTAACACTAAGCATAGATAGCAAAGTAGACAGGATTGTGGAAGCTGCAAAATAAACACATTGGGATGAAGCTGAAAACTAAACTAGAACATACCAGTTTTAGGGAAACAAAAGAAGAAATCAGTAGTCTTGTGAAGCCAAAGTGCAAGCAAATAGTCAGAATGCTATGATCAAAGAACTATGATACTAGAGCAGTGTAAAAGTGTTGAATTGAGAGTATGTGATTGAAAGTTGGTCGTTTTAACCATGTATAATGTGTTAAAGAAGGTCATGTATTTATAGTGTAGAAAGTAAGCAGAAATAGGTAGGAGAATAATTTGAAAAATCAATTACAAGAGGTTTCCCTTTGATTAAGGGATTCTGATTTCGAACGGGTAAAAATAATTAAGGAAATAGACCAATCAAACACCTTTTCAAAGCAGTACAAGAAGGATAAATACATAGAGATATACTTAAGGAAAAGTCTTGACAGCACATGGTTTGTGCAAATAAGGAAAGGAAATCAATTAAACATCCAGTAAATTCCAAGGTTTGAATTTGGTATGGATGAATCCCGTCAGAAAAGGTGGAGAAAGGTTTTACTTAAAGAAAATCAATAACAATCAATCAAACTCTAAAAAAAGATTCTGAATCAAACATAAGTTGGAAAACCTTTTTGGAAGAAAGAATTCATCACACATATAAAAACATACATCCATGCATAAACACGAAGAACTATCATGCCAATCAATAGAAGAGTCCAACATAGAAAAATTTCAGAGTTTTAAACACAGAAGTTCAACTTAGCTCATAGACTCAGAATGAGTCTAAGAGAGTCGAGGGTTCCAAAATAGAACCCTAGTCCAAACACAAGATCAACTTCGTCAAAACCCCTAAATTCTAGGGTTTCTACTTAGAATCAGATACAGAGACGAGGAGGCAAGTAATTGAAACATGCTCAAAGATCTCTTTCAGAGACTCATGAGAAAACAAACAGATACAATAGCAAGTTCAAAGCAAACAGAGTAAAGAAACTAATTTGAAGCATAGTGAGGGTATAAGGAACATGTTTAAGAAAAACCTGGGACTTAAACAATTTCAGAAGAGAAAAGAGATAGTATAACACTTAAGAAAATAGTAGAAGAAACATGTTTAAAGAGAACTCAAACAAGGTCCAGTAAAAGGCAAACAAAGAACTTAAGAACTCCGTAACAGATACAGACAGTAGGAGAACACAAAATACCAGAAAAAATATATCAACAAGACATATAGGAAAAACACAGTAGGACGAACATGTAAGCACGGTGTATAAATACAGTAGAAAGACAAGGCACAGAAGAACACATATAGTAGAAAAACATAAGAAAGCAGTAGAAGCACATGCGTGACAAATATACACAAAGTACAAGAAAAATTGTAGAACAGTTTGAGTTTTTTCAGAAACCCTAAATCGAAGAGAAGTAATTTTTTAAAGAAGAAAATTGGGGAAAACGTTTAAGAACTCAAGTAGAGCACAAGCATAGAACCGATCTAAGAAAACAAACAGAGAAAACCTCAGATAGCTAGGGTTTCAGAGGAACCCTAAAGCAATAAAGGCTTGGAAAAGGTCCGATCTAAGTCGGATGAGTCAGAACCAGGCTCAGAATGCTTTGGATACGTCGGAGCAAAGCCGGAGAGGCCATGGAACCTTGAATCGAAGAAAATCTGAATGGAAACCATCGAGGTCAAACCTCAAAACTTCGAACAAAAATCATTTAAGAGCAGAGATAGATGGGTATAGGCCATCCATGGCCTGGGAGGCCATGAATTCCGATGAGTTTGCAGTTGAAAATTGTAGAACGCGATTAGGGTTTAAAGAACATTTGAGAGAGTTTGAGAGAGGAGAGTGTTTTGGGGTGACTGAGAGAAGAGAATGAGTGGATTAGGGTAGTCGTTTAGGTTTAATTATGGAAGGGTGTATAGGAGCCATTGATCTCAGAGATCAATGGTCCAGATCAAAAAGGCTTGGGTCGTGTAATTAAAATGAGTTGAGGGTATGGGATTGGGCTGGTCCGATTGGGATTCAAAATTAGGTCAATTAGGGAGGGGGTTAATATGTCTATAATCGAAATGTAATGGGGCTATAATTGAAACGAAATGAGGCCAAATTTTAAATAGCCAATTTTCTCCTTTTTATTTTATAAAAATAGTAAACATGATTTTGAAAGAAAATTAAACATAATAGATCAGTTAATAATATATAAATATTAATTTAAAAATATTGGAACCAATTTCATGATTATAAAATGCTATTAATTCTCAAAATAGGCTAAAATTGCAATTATATGCAATTTGACTTTTAAAATACCAAATAAATTTGTAAAAATGTATAAAAATTACTCTAGCTATATTTTGGTATAAATATGAGAATTAAACAAGTCATTCACCAAGATGATTATTTTAGGAATAATTATTGGTTTTTATACTGCTAAAACGGATAATAAATTGATTAAAAAAATCTTTTAAAAATTAGAAAAAATACTAAAATACTTGGGCATACTTATATATACATATATATAGTATTTTGAAAGATTTTGCATATAAAAAATAGACGGGAAAAAATTGGGTATCAACAGCTGCCCTCTTTACCCGGGAAGGATGGAAGAATTATCGGGTAAAGATATGATGGCCAATTTTGATCGAACGGAGTGATTTGATGTGATTGAACGTGATATGGTTCCTATGCTGACTACGTATCCCTGGTCTTACAGGAATCAGGCGATATGTAGTTCAAGATCCATCAGCAGAGTATGCCGATAGAGATCTTTCAGGAACGGACGTGATATTTAGGTTGGGATGGGCGGTTGAGAGTCTAGTAGGACTGCGGTAAACGGAGCAGGATTGCTCCTGCAGAGATAGCCGTTGCTTGCAGGTTTACCTGCAAATAAATAATACGCGCTTATATTGTGCATAAATTTAAATGTGATGCAATTTCCCGTTTGACCATGAATGTTGTCTTTGGACGGTTAGGATGACGTCCTCGGACCATGATGTCCTGGGCCATGAAGCATATAATAAAGGATTCGCAGGATATGAAATGATGCTCTCGGGCTATGAGAATGATGCCTCTAAGTGATGATGCCTTTGAATAATGATATGCAAGAGATAAAAGGAGTCCTTAGTCCATGACATGGTGTTCTCGGGCTATAAAGAAGGTGCCTCCGAACAATGATGCCATTGGACAGTTTGGCGATCTTTCAGCCCATGCAATGCGATAGGTGGAAATCTTTCAGCCCATGAGAGCGTAAATAAAGTGGCAATATTTCAGCCGATGCAAGACATAAATAAATGTGGTGATATTTTAGCCGGTGTGAGACATAAAAGTGGCAATATTTCAGTCGATTCAAGGCATAAATAAAGGTGGCGATATTTCAGCCGGTGCATGACATAAATAAAGGTGGCGATATTTCAGACGATGCAAGACATAAATAAAGGTGGCGATATTCAGCCGATGCACGACATAAATAAAGGTGGCGATCTTTCAGCCATGCAAATAGAGGTAGAGCTTAACCTCGGAAGGCAGAATGATAGCCTTATGCAATGGAAACAATGCAGATGGAGACAGAGCCTAGTCTCGAAAGGCAGAATGGTAGCCTTATGGAATGCAAGAAATGCAGATAGAGGTAGAGTTTAACCTCGGAAGGCAGAATAATAGCCTTATGCAATGCAGAAAAATGCAGATAGAGACAGAGCTTAGTCTCGGAAGGCTGAATGGTAGCCCTATGCAATGCAAGAAAAATGCAGATGGAGACAAAGCTTAGTCTCAGAAGGCAAAATGGTAGCCTTATGCAATGCAAGAAATGCTGATGGAGGTAGAGCTTAACCTTGGAAGGCAGAATGGTAGGCTTATGCAATGCAAAAAAATGCAGATGGAGGTAGAGCTTAACCTCGGAAGGCAGAATAGTAGCCTTATGCAAGGGATAAGAGGCGAATAATGATAAAAATTCTTAGCTAATAGCTGGTAGCTGATTGTGATATTGCGGCTGCTGGGGTTATTGTATGCGGATAGCAACTGTTAATAAGTGTGACGGTTCTGAGAGTTGTATTCCTGAACAGTATGAGTGTGTAATATATAATTTTACGACTTGGGTGCCTGTATCCAAATAAAAATCGTGAGTTTTGTAAAGGGGAAAGGTTTGTTCGTATCCCCGATGACTTTGCTCGACCTACTTGGCTCTATTTTGGTGATACTGTACGTATCATTGGGGTAGCGTTGCTAAACAATGCAATTTTGGTAACAGATATGCATGAGTTTATAAAAATATGACATGAGTATATATTTAAGAAATAGTTTTTAGATGAACCGACGATTGTGACGTAGTTCAGGACATTGCAACCTCTTTCATTTCGAAATTTTGAGGGTCCTCCTCAAAATTCTACCCCAGTTTACTGGGCTGCTACTTCCGGTGGTTGCTTGCGATGATCGACCGAAGTTACTTCAGAATTTTGAGGGTCCTCCCCGAAATTCTGCCCCAGTTTCCAATTGCGGGGGGGGGGGGGGGGG
>MU788428.1:88584-99519 GCA_026770625.1 Nicotiana glauca
TTTTATTGAATTGTGACCGAACCCATAAGGCTGCCTACGTATCCCCTCTTAAACGGGAATTAGGTCAGACGTAGTTCAATTTACATAAGGAAATCAAAAATGGCTACACATAGTATCGCTTGACTGTATTTGAATTGATTGGTTTTGGCCAAACTTCTCTGTCCATTTCTGCAAGTATAAGGGCTCCTCTTGTTAGAACCCGGTGAACCATGTATGGACCCTGCCAGTTGGGAGAGAACTTCCCTTTGGCTTCATCTTGATGCGGGCAAATTTTCTTTAATACCAGCTGCCCCGGTGTGAACCGTCTTGGTTTGACTCTCTTGTTGAAGGCTCTGGACATTCTGTTCTGATAAAGATGACCATGGAAAATTGCATTCGTTCTCTTCCCATCTATAAGAGCCAACTGCTCGTAACAACTCTTCACCCACTCTGTGTCATCGAGTTATGCTTCCTGTATGATCCTTAGTGAGGGAATTTCCACCTCAGTAGGAATGACCGCTTCTGTACTGTAAACCAGCATGTAGGGAGTTGCCCTTTTTGATGTGCGGACTGTGGTGCGGTACCTTAATAAAGCGAATGATAACTTCTCATTCCATTTTTTATGCTTTTCTACCATTTTCCTTAGTATCTTCTTGTTGTTCTTGTTGGCAGCTTCTACGACTCAATTCATCTGGGGCCTGTAGGCTGTGGAATTTTTGTGTTTGATCTTGAAGTTTCACACATAGCTTTCATTAAGTCACTGTTGAGGTTAGAGCCATTAGCAGTAATGATTGACTCAGGAATCCCGTACCGACAAACGATACGATCACGGATGAAGTCAGCCACGACTTTCTTGGTCACTGCTCTGTAAGATGCTGCTTCAAACCATTTGGTGAAATAGTCAATTTATACTAGGATAAACCTATGCCCGTTTGATGCGGCATGTTCGATTGGTTCGATAACATCCATTCCCCGTGCGGTGAACAATTATGGCGAGCATGTTGCATTAAGCTAATTTGGTAGCACTCTTATCATGTCTGCATGTACCTGACATCGGTGGCATTTTCGGACATACTGGATGTAGTCCGTCTCCATAGTCATTCAAAAATAACCTGCCTAGAGTATCTTCTTAGCTAAGACAAAACCGTTCATATGTGGATCACAGTTTCCAACATGAATTTCCTCTAGCAGTTTAGATGCTTATTTCGTATCGACAAACCTTAGTAATCCCAAATCTAGAGTCCTTCTTTATAGGATTCCTCCGATGTGAAAGAAATTATTGGACAATATTCGAAGCGTGTGCTTCTGAGTAGTATTTGCAAGCTCTGGGTATTCTCCTTTTGCCAAATATTCCTTGATGTCGTGAAACCAAGGTTTTCTGTCCGCTTCTTCTTCGACATGAGCACAATAAGCTGGCTGATTATGGATTTTCACAGGAATAGGATTAATGAAGTTCGTATCTAGATGCTGTATCATGTACGATAGGGTAACCAATGTATCGGCGAACTCGTTCTGGACTCTAGGAACATGCTAAAATTCCGTCTTGGTGAACCTCTTTCTCAACTCCTGTATATGATGCAAGTATGGGAGTATTTTGGAGTTCTTGGTTGCCCATTCTTCTCGGACCTGGTGTATAAGCAAATCCAAATCTCAAATCACTAGCAACTCTTGGATGTTCATGTCAATGTCCATTTTGAGCCCTAAGATGCAGGCTTCGTACTCGGCCATATTGTTAGTGTAGGGGAACATGAGTTTGGCAGATACCGAATAATGCTGGTCAGTTTCTGCTACTAGGACTTCTCCTATGCCAACTCTTTTGAAATTTGCTGCTCCATCAAAAAACATCCTCCAACCATCATAGGCCGCGCAATATCTTCTCCTATGAATGATACCTTTTCGTCCAGAAAATATGTCTTTAAGGGCTCGTACTCTCCATACACAGGGTTTTCGGGGAGATGATCCACTAGTGCCTGTCCCTTGACTGCTTTCTGGGTCACGTAGACAATGTCGAATTCACTCAGTAGGATTTTCCACTTGGCTAGCTTGCCAGTGGGCATGGGCTTCTGAAAGATATACTTTAATGGATCCATCCTTGATATGAGATATGTAGTATAGGCACAGAAATAGTGCCTCAGTTTCTGAGCTACCCAAGTCAAAGCACAGTAGGTGCGTTCCAACAGAGAATACCTGGCCTCGTACGAAGTGAACTTCTTGCTGAGATAATAGATGGCTTGCTCCTTTCTCCCCGTTTCATCATGCTTCCCCAGAACACAACCGAACTCTCCATCCAATACCGCAAGGTAGAGTAATGGGGGTCTACCTGGCTCAGGTGGGACCAAAACTGGAGGTGTTGACAAGTAATCCTTGATTCATTCAAAAGTCTTTTGGCAATCATCAGTACATTTGGTAGCAGCGTCCTTTTTCAACATCTTGAAGATTAGCTCACAAATAACGGTAGATTGTGCTATGAACCAGCTGATGTAATTAAGTCTCCCCAAGAAACTCATTACTTATTTCTTATTCTTTGGCGGCGGCAATTCTTGGATAGATTTGACCTTTAATGGATCCAGTTCTATCCCTCGGCGACTCACAATGAACCCAAGCAATTTTCCAGATGGAACCCCGAATGCACATTTTGCGGGATTCAGTTTCAGGTTGTACCTTCTCAGTCTATTGAAAAATTTCCTCAAATCTTCCATGTGATCAACGAATTTATTGGACTTGATGATGACGTTGTCTACATAGACTTTGATCTCTTTGTGTATCATGTCATGAAAAATAGTGGTCATGGCCCTCATGTAGGTTGACCCCGCATTCTTTAACCCGAATGGCATCATCTTGTAGCAATACATTCCCCATGGCGTAATGAAAGTCGTTTTCTTAACATCATCTTCATCCATCCAGATTTGATGATACCCAGCGAAACAATCTACAAATGATTGCTGATCGTGCTTGGCGCAATTGTCAATCAGGATATGTATGTTCGACAAGGGGAAGTCGTCTTTTGGACTGGCCCGGTTGAGATCCCGGTAGTCGACACAGACTCTAACCTTCCCATCCTTCTTCGGCACTGGCAAAATGTTGGCTAACCATGTTGGATACTCCACTACCCTGAGAACCTTAGCTTTGACCTGTTTAGTGACCTCTTCCTTGATTTTCAAACTCATATCTGGCTTGAATTTTCTGAGCTTCTATTTTACTGGCGGACATGTTGGATCGGTTGGCAGTTTGTGAGCCACAATGGATGTACTCAGACCAGTCATGTCGTCGTACGACCAGGCAAATATGTCTTTAATATTCTCTTAAGAACTCTGAATATTATTTCTTTTCTGACGATGACAAATGAATACTGATTCGTGTTTCTTTGACATTTTCTGCATCTCCAAAGTTAACAATCTCAGTTTCATCTAGGTTAGACTTAGGCTATTTTTGAAATTCTCAACTTCCTTAACAATCTCTTCTGGTATATCATCTTCCTCTGAATCTATGTCCGTTTGTTGCGTTGTCTCATTACATGTCACAGTTGGTTCATCAAGATATGTAATAGTAATGCTGTATAAGTAAAGTAATAAGAGAAAATACTAAGAGTAAGATTTATAAGAAAATTGAAATTCTTTGATTAATTCCCTAAATGTTTTGAACATTGGAGCTCTTTCTTGCAAAAACAAATGCGAAGGGAAAGTAAACTAGTAAAATAAAATAGTGCATGGTGCTTGTTCAGCCTTGCTACTCTGAGGCACGCCAGACTCTGGTGGTTCTGTCGGTCCAGTTGTTGAGGCATGCTCCTCCGCTTACCGCCTGTATGGAAGGGCCTTCCTCCCACTCCTCCTCAAAAATAACACAGCAATCCATATCATCATATTCTAGGAATAAGTTCCTCATTGCTGCTAGTGCATCCTCTTCTTCTGACCCGTAGATAACCTCGGCCAGCTGGAAGGTCTGCTCCAAATGGGGTATTGGCTACACCAATGGATAGTAATGACCGCGCCAGGGTGGCAACCATTCATTAAATTCTTTCTAGGTATATTCATATCCCAATCCGAAGGAGGTGCCGTGTTTCTTGAGCTTGATGGGCTTAGCGATTCCTTGGAGATTCTTGCCAAGTCCCTTGCCAGGTTCATACCCGCTCTAGTTCAATATGCTTTCAATTTTGTTGTCCCACCACTTATCCTTATTGACGGTGTTGACTCGTTCGATATGGTGGTAAGTTTTTCTGCCTATCCTTCTTCTTCCTTCGATTGTTGGGATGGTCTAGCGACTATATATGGGATTGCTACCATCGTCATGAATGATCACCTCTTGGTGATTCCACTCAAACTTCACTGCCTGATGTAGTGTTGACGCCACGGCCCTGACGGCATGAATCCATGGTCGTCACTGTGAGCACGTGATTTTTGCCCTATATATGAATTATTCCCAAAATTCAAACAAAATGATATTTCTTTATTTTTACAATTTTTAAAATTTTTGGTGTCATTTTCTAATAATTGTTTGCATTTTATTTTTGCATTTTAATTCATATAAAAAATATAAAAAATACATTTGCATTTGCATTTAATTTCCCATTTTTAGTATTAATTAGGGGTTAATTTGTTTTAGAATAAAATATAAAGAAAATAGCAAAAATGGTCCGTTTTGTATTTTTAGTTTAAATTTGTATTAATTTGCATTTTAATTAAGGAATTAATTAGGAAATCTAATTTTTAGTGAAATCAAAAAAATACAAATGAAAGCAAGAAATAAAAGAGAAAATCCAAAGAAAAACAAATTAAAAGGTTAGTCTTAAGACCCAAATTTGGGCCAAACAGCTCAGCCCAATTGAACCCAACCTAAATAACCATCTCCCAACCAGTCCAGTCCAAACACCCGACCCAATCCTCCTAGAACCAAAACAACCCCGTTTTAGGCTAGGATTGATCTCAGCCGTTAATTTTTCCGGATCTAACAGCCACAAGTGGCCCTCGTTATTGTGATATAACTGTCTGATCGTGTGTATTAACCCTAGAGACAAACCTTTCCTCCTCGTACAGTCTTGTAACGTCACCGCCGCCACCGCCGGAGAAATCGCCACCGTCTCCGGTGGCTTCTAAATTTACACCCCTATACCGCCTCAACGCCCTCTTCATGAATCTACCTTCATCTCCCTTCGAATCCCACCACAGACCTTCGAATGATCAAAATTATTGTCGCCGTCTCCGCCGCCTACGGCAGCGATACCTCCCAAACTGGACCAAATTCACACCACCAAGCCTCCCCCACCTCCTCATCATTAATTCATCAATAACTTGCCTCAAGTCGTGACTGAAATCCTCAAATTTGCAAATCCAAAAACGGTCAGAACCCTAGTTTTCCCAAACCACCTCAAATCGATACCAGGTGACCTCTTTGCATCCCTCGTGTGGAATCCATCTTCATTGGCACCTAAATCTTGCCGGAATTAGTTGGACTATGGAAAAGAACCTTAGCATCAATACATTTAAGTCCTTTAATTTTTGTTTTTTTTTTATTTTTTCCTTCTTCTGTGTGGATTAATTCCACGATTATGTTGTCTGATTAGTTGTTAATTCGAGCCCGTTCTGTCTAAAATTGTTTTCGTCATTAGCTTATTTTCGTTCTGATTTCGTTTATGTATGTTTGATTCCAATTGTTGGTTTGATTTTAATTTGCTCATAACTTTGCTAATATGTTAATTAGTTTGTTAGTTTTGGTTTGAATTGATTTCTGTTATTCTTGTTTTAATTCAGTCTCAGTTCAATTAGTTAAGTTTTAGTTCGTCATTCTTAGTTTTAAGTTGGGATCACTTTTCAATAGTTCAATTCAGAATTTGAGAAATTGATTGGTTATATCTGTTTAAAATTTAGGTAGAAACAGTAATTTTGAGAAGTTTTCAGGGATAGTTTAGGCATGGAAAAGGTAAGTTCTGATAAGAATGGTAATTTCAAAGCAGGGGTAAGGGTAGTATAGGTATTTTGTAGGTAGAAGAGCATCCTAGGGCCTTCTAGAATGGTACTTTAGTGTAGATTTTAGCAAAATAGAGGTACTTATTTGAGTAACAAGTTAGAAATAGAGGGACTAAACTGAAAATAAAAAGGGACTAAAAGGAGAACACAAAATTTGAAGGTGCATTTCATTTTTGCCTATAAAAGGCATTACTATTACCTTCACAAGAAAAAAAAAGTTTGGAGCCTCTAAAAAATTTCCCTAAAAGGGTATTCTTCAACTTTCACATCTAGTTTTTGAAATTCAAACATCCAAAAAAAAAAGAAAAAAGAAAACCTTCAGAAAATCCAAAAATACAGTTTCATTAGATTAATTTCAATTCGTAGCTATTGAGTTGTGGTTTCTGGATCAACGGCTGTCCATTGAAGCTCCTTAGGATCACTGGTTTTGGTTTTGAACAAATTTGGTTGAAGATCAATATGGTTCTAGTTGGTTTATTGCCGCTATTATTTTGTTATCACTTCCTGGGTATTCTGGTTGATTTTGGCTGAAAACGGGATGTGTGTGAGCTGTCTTCTCGTTGACCTAGTGGCTGCGATTTGCTGGCTGCTTTGCTGATCTTATTTTCCTTTTTGCTTTGCCCAATTCCAGGTACATTTGTTGTCCCTAATGCTTTGAAGCTTCACTCATTGTACTTGAACGACTATGAAATCAAATGACGAAGCATTGTTATCACATGAATCTACCTCTGAATTACAATTAGCTTAGTATGTAGTTGTAAATTTCAGTACACTTTAGCATCAATCAGAACTTTTGAAACCTGTTTTGTAATTAAACTAGAGAGACTCTGGACTATTGATTATATGATCATGAGTTTGTGCTAGACCATATGAGTTACCCAGATTTGCTTAGTTAACTATATTATTAATGTGAAGATGAGTTTGTGCATACTCACCTAGATTGTAATAGTTAATTGACTTAGTTTCAAATCCAGAATGCTAGGGTCATAAGCATGCATAAAATCAGATTTGACTAATTGCACGAATGATGTGGTATAACATCTGATCACTTTAGTTAGTTGAGTTTTTTTTCCTATGACTGTCTGAGTTAATTCATAGCTTAAACAACTCCATTTGATTACTCGTTCTAGATCTAACCGTTGTATGAACTTGAAGAAGGCACTTTGAGTCATTGTTTGAGACATCAAATGTTTTAGCATGATCCATGCATCTAGATGATATAGCCATACTTTTAATTGTGTAAGCTTAGACGGAAACTATAATTAAGTTGTTCACTGTCGCTTTGCGTAGCATAATTGGAAATAACTTCAGGAGGCCTCTATTTTAAGTGAATTGATACTTTGCTGGGGCTTGACAGTCCATTTGCCAATGGTATAGGCTTCAGTGCTTAAATGAATGTCCCAGACTTCACATCTATAACCACTTCTCCAGGCTGGTTGGCCCTATTCTGTTCCTGGGCACTTCCTGAGGCCCCAAAGCCTCTAGAGGCCTGAACTAATTGAAATTCATAGGTTTAAAATAATAGTTCCCAAATAATGCTCATTAATTAGGACATTTCTTGATTATTAGATACAAATTAATAAGTAGAAAACCATAGTCACTTTAGGATCAGCCTTTAAATAAAAATGACGAGACGAGCCTCGCCAAACGAAGCATATAAATCGCGGGGCCCTCAATAAATGCTATACAAAAATACTTAGAATTCGGGAGGACCGGTTAGCGAATTTCACGGTCTTTCCCAAAGATAATAAAATCGTAGTTGCTTTAGGCGCGTATTTTAATAATATTACCTTCCTAAGTACGGGTGCACATTTATGTGACCCAAATCTAAATCTCAACGGAGTCGAAATGTGTTGACAACCATGGGTGCACTGGTGCGACGTGGTTCGAGACGCATTTTTACGACGTTGCAATTCTTATTAAAAAATTTTAAAAAATAATAAAAGCGGTTTACTAATAAAAGGCACATAGGTTAGAACATGTTTTTTAAATCAAAATAAAATAAAATACAACAGTTGAGCGACCGTGGTAGAACCACAGAATCCGAAAATGCCTAATATCTTCTCCCGGGTTAACAGAATTCCTTACTCGGATTTCTGGTTTGCGGACTGTTAACAGAGTCATAATTTCCTCGGTTCGGGATTCAACCGGTGACTTGGGACATCATTAATCTCCCAAGTGGCGACTCTGAATCTTAATAACGAATCCCGTTTCGATTGCCCTTTAATTGGAAAAACTCCTTTTATGATACCCTTCACGGGGTGTAGTAGGTGAAAAAGGAGGTGTGACAGCTCTGGCGACTCTGCTGGGGACAAGAACCCAGAACATTTTATTCAGGGTTCAGGATTCGAGCTTAGATAAATTGTTGTATTTGGTTATATCTGATTTTCCTACATGTTTCATGCTTAATGTGCTAAATGTTTATCGCTTTGATATTATCTGAACTGTATATAAACTGTGCCGAAATCCTTCTCTTCTCACCTCAGAGGATGTGCTTACTGGTTGAGACTCCCCATTTTGTTAGTGTCAATACCTTGAAATAAGAAAGAGGTCGGACAAGTTACTAAGCCGGATGGCCTTTTGGTTCCCGGTACGTAGCCCCCTCCTCGACTCGAGTTGTCCGCTCGGGTACACAGTCTAGAACACATACCCAGGTTTTGAACCTAGAATAACTTGACTTCATGCCGGATCCCTAGTAGGAGTGTTTATTTGCATCACGTGCATATGACTTAGGGGACTCTTCCGTCTAGGACAGGTAACCAGAAATGAAACGACCACCATGATGCATTTTACGTGTTGCATTTATTTGTCTCGGGCCGGCATGCTGACCGACTTTTGAACATCGAAAATTTTGTGAAATTGAGAAAAAGAGAAAAAGAGAGAAATAACAGTGTAAAGAATTAATTGTTTAGTTTTAGAAAAATCGATGCCCAAATGCTGTCGAAACTCTGCCGAAATTTCAAAAAAAAAAAATGAAATGAAAAAAATGGAAATGTTTTATTTTAATAGTTTGTTTTACTAAAAGCAAAGGAAAAATATAAAAAAAAGAGTCTTTATTTTTGGAAGTTGTTCGCAGAAAAAGAAAAAGAAAAAGAGTCTTTATTTTAGTTTGGTAAAAATAGGTTGTTTATTTGTTTGTTGAAAATGAAAAAGAAAAAAAGTCGTTATTTTGTCTTGTTTTCAAAAAAAAAAAAAAAAAGAAAAAGAAAAATAGTTTGTCCTGCCATGAAAAATGAAAATGAAAAAAAGAGTATTGCTTTTTAAAGAAGTTTTGTTATTTGCTTTTGAAATGCCAAAAAATAAAAATGAAAAAAAAAGTCTTGTTTTAAAATAGTTTGTTAATTTGCCCGAACTACGCTGGTTTGTTTCTCACCGTTTATGAGATATGTAGGCGACCCTTGACGGGTCCAACCCCCCTTTTTGCAAAAATAGCCAAAAAATATCAATTTTTGTTTTTGTCATAAATAAATTTGGGGATACCGTTTTTCCAAAATAGTCGAATGTCCCCAAAAGGGCGCCGGAAGGTTGTTTGTGCAAAAACGGCCACCCTAAGTCATTTCCCAACGGTTAGCGAGCGCAGCCTTAAAATCTTCTCCTTGAAGTGCTGAAAGGCTATATCGGCAAAACTGGGCTTTATATTTTTGGAAATTAGAATTAAAAAATATTGTCTTTTTCTTTTAGGTCATAAATAAGTGATTAAACCACCTTAATAAATGTGCAGGATGAGCACGACTCAAAATGAACCATTTTTGCATAAAATCCCTTTGGAGTTACGTCTGTGGTGGAACAATTTAGGGGAAGAAGGGCAAGATAAAGTCAATAAACATTTGAAAGGGCTTACCGGTTTGATAGATATTGTGCCTCGGGGAGATATTATCAGAGCATTGATTACATGTTGGGACCCAACGCATAACGTGTTCCATTTTTCGGACTTCGAGCTTACCCCGACATTAGAGGAAATAGCTGGATACATTGGAAAAGATGAGGTCCCTTTAAGGCATAAGTACTTGGTTGCCCCGAGAGTTGTAGATGTGCACAGATTTCTAGACTCTTTGAAGATAGTCAGAACCGTCCATAACACAGATCTGGAAAATGGCTTTTGTACTCTAAATTTCATATATCATCGCTATGGCCATATCGGGGGGTTTAACAACCCAGAGAGCAAGATATGTAGCAAAGGAAACCGCAAAAAGTGGGAGGAGCATCGACGTTTTGCTTTTATGGTAGTTTTTCTGGGACTTCCTGTATTTCCAAGGAAGGACGGGAATATTGACATAAAAATAGCTGGAGTCGTCAGCACATTAATTACTCAAGCTAAAAGTACTCTTGCACCTATGATATTAGCCGACATCTTCCGTGCTCTTACAGCTTGCAAGGCCGGGGAAGCTTTCTTCGAGGGGTGCAGTCTACTGTTACAAATGTGGATGATCGAGCATCTGTTTCATCGTCCTCAGTTCTTGAGCTACGGGTCTCCAGAGAAAACATGCATAGAAGAGTTTCCCACAAGGATTAAAGGGGTCAATTTGCCAGAAGGATTCACGGGTTGGACAACATATTTTCGATCCCTCACTGCTAGCCAAATAGAGTGGACGTTTGGATGGTTTCCCGTTGATGAAATCGTATATATGCTGGCAGCCCGGCCACATTTCCTCCTAATGGGTCTTAGAAGCATTCAGCCTTACGCCCCGTATCGGGTGTTGAGACAGCTTGGGAGATGCCAGATAGTACCCAAGGATGATGATCTTAGTTTGCAAGTGGTCGAGATTGGCCCTGATGGCCAGTTTCCTGAAGCGAAAGTCCGCCAAGTCTGGAGCGAATGTCAATATTTGGCGGCAAATACTTGTGTTCGGGATCGAGCTAAAGGAGAGGTATCACCCGACTATCAGGCTTGGTATAGAAGGGATGTTGCATTCGGAAGGCCGGCCAAAAGGCCTCACCTCTAGGAATTTGCTGAATCATCACAAGAGCAGTGGGCTTGGTTAGCCAAAGAAAATGA
>MU788431.1:0-45199 GCA_026770625.1 Nicotiana glauca
TAAATGATCATTGGACCATTAGAGTGTGTCAAAGTTGACCATCTCGCCTCTACCCCTTCGGGATTAGGCGGGACATTCACCGAGTACACGTTGATTACGTACTCATACTACACTTATGTGCATTTTTGTTGCACAGGTATACTTCATTTTAGCGGCCTACTGGGCGCAGCAATACGGACGATTCAGGGACTAGGCGAGCTGTAAATTGCGAGGCGACCTGCAGCTAGTGTAGTTCCTTTCTGTACTTTGATTATTTATTTCCTGTCCATTGTATTCCGGACAGAGGTTGTATTTTATTCCATTATCAGTAGTCGCTCATGCACTTGTGACACCGGGTTCTGAGATGGTTTTTGAAAAGTTTGATTTACTTGTTATTGTTAATTTGAATCGAAACAAAACCCTTTTTATTCGTGAAAAATGGAAGGAAAATTCTGAAATTTGATGTATTTAAAAGGAATTTTTAAATCGGTAATCTAATTGGCTAGCCTGACAGCGGTGTCCGGCACCATCACGACCCTTGGTGGATTTTGGGTCGTGACACCATTTCAGATATCATAGCATCAACCCATTTATCAGCATCTGCATCATGTAGTGCTTCGTCGTAATTAATAGGTTTTGTATTAGGCTCTTCAGGGATTCTATCATAAGATTCTCCCAAGAGTGCAAACCGAAGAGGTTTTCTGATAATTCTCCCACTACGACTATTCACTAAAGGTGGAGGTTGATTTTGTGTTGAATCACATCATCATTTCCTGGAACTGAAGCGTCAATGTTATCTTCCACACCTTGCGGTGCTGGGATATCATTAACTTCTTGCTGGAGTGCAGGTTGCATAACAATTTCAGGTTGTTCAACAATCTGAGATTGCTCAACAATCTGAGGTAGCTCAACATTACTCCCACTACTTTGGGGTACTGAGATGTCAGGCAATTGCTCTTGTACAATCTACTGCCTATTGACATTTCTCCCACTACGATAATGTAGTGGTATGTCAATATTGACTTCCGGGATACGTTCTAGAGATGAGTCTTTAGTTACTCCATTGTTTAATTCCTATAAAACTAGTTTACTTCTAGGAATATGGTTCGTTAGACAGTCCTCTTCCAAAAATCTGGCATTTGTCGTAACAATTACATTCTTTTCTTTTGGACAATAAAACAAACCGCCTTTTGTTCCTTTTGGATATCCAATAAAAATGCATACTTTTGTCCTTGATTCCAATTTACCCGCTTTCCCTTTCAGCACATGTGCTGGACAACCCCAAACCCGAATATGCCGTAAACTGGGCTTGCGTCCAGTCCACAATTCTACTGGAGTTGAAGGTACTGACTTTGAATGAATCAAATTTAGAATGTAGTTTGTTGTTTCTAAAGCATATCCCCAAAAGGAAGGAGGCAAATCAGAATAACTTAACATTGATCTAACAATTTCCATAAGGGTCCTATTTCTTCTTTCTGCCACACCATTTTGTTGTGGTGTTCCTGGGAAAGATAATTGAGATGTAATTCCATTATCTGATAAGTATTTTATGAACAGAAAAGGGTTAAATATACCCCTCTACTTTCAAATATTGTTTAACTATACCCTTCGTTATACGATTGGGCTATACATACCCCTACCATCATACTATTGGGTTATCTATACCCCTATTATCATACTTTGAAATAAAAATACCCCTATTTTTGGATGGAGTGCCACGTGGCAACACCAGATTAAAACAACCCATTTCTTTTTTTTTACCCGACCCGTTTTTAAAAAAACCCACAACCCGACCCCTATTTTCATTGTTTTCAATTTTTTTTTAAATTTTAGTTTTTAGAAAACTAAAATATTTTTTTCCGTTTTTACAAATTTATTTTTCTAGTTTTTACAAAACCAAATTCTTTTAAAAAAATAAAAAAAATATTTTTCTAAAACGAAAATATTTTGTTGGAAATATTTTTTCCAGTTTTTAAAAAACGAAAATATTTTTAAAAACAGGAAAAAAAATTCTGTTTTTACAATTTTTTTCAGTTTTTATATAAAAAAAATTTGTTTAAAAAATGATTTTTGCAATTTTTTTTAAGTTTTACAAAAAGAAAATTCTTTAAAAAAACTGAAAAATGAAAATATGGTTCGGTTGCTGGTATTTTGTAAAACGGGTTGGGTAAAACAAAAAGAAATGGGTCATTTAATCTGGTGCTGCCAAGTGGCACTCCATCCAAAATAGGGGTATTTTTGTTTCAAAGTATAACAATAGGGGTATAGATAACCCAATAGTATGACGGTAGGGGTATGGATAATCCAATAGTATAACGAAGGGTACAGGTAAACAATATTTGAAAGTAGAGGGGTATATTTGGCCCTTTTCCGTTGTATGAATTCCGCAGAAAAGTATTCACCACCATGATCAGATCGCAATGTTTTGATATATTTATCATGTCGTTTTTCTGTTTCCGTCTTAAATTCTTTGAATTTCTCAAAGCATTCAGACTTACGTCGCAACAGATAAATATATCCATATTTTGAGTAATCATCTGTGAAAGTCACAAAATACTTAAAACTACCTCTTGCTTGTATATTAATAGGACCACACAAATTAGAGTGAATTAATTCTAGCTTATCACTGGCCCTATTTCCTTTTGAGGGAAAATGTCTCTTGGTCATTTTGCCTTCTAAACAAGATTCGCATGTTTGTAGTGACTCCACTTTCAATGAACTCAAAGGTCCATCAGAGACTAATCTCAAAATCCTATTTAGATTTATATGGCCTAGACGTAAGTGCCATAAATAAGTTTGACTCAGTTCAGAAATACATTTTCTTTTATGTGGTAGATTAATATTACTTAGCTCTTTTGGTTGTTGTAGTACATGAGAAGATATATCAAGAATAAAAAGGTCATGTAGTCTAGCAGCAGTGTAGATAAAACGTTTATTAAACTTAATAACAACAGAGTTATTAGAAAAATAAACATTATAACCAGCATCCATTATTTTCGAAATCGAAATCAAATTCCTTTTAATTGAAGGTACATAGAGAACATCTTTTAAAACTAAAACTCTATCACTACTAAACGAAACTCTAATATATCCTAAAGCTAAAGCTTGTGCTGTCTCGCCATTGGCTTGAAAAACGCAAACTTCATTCTCACTTAGCTGCCGCGTTTCCTGAAACCCCTGCAAAGTAGTTCATATGTGACTAGTGGCTCCCGAATCTACACACCAAAACATGGTAGAAACAACTTCTAAAGAAGTTTCAACGACATTTAAATTTTATTTACCTTACATATTCAACTTTGCCAGATAGGCAGGGCATTGCTTCTTGCGATGCCCGAGTTGCTTGCAATGATAGCACTTGCCTTTGGGCTTTTTCACACCAACTGTACCACTAGGTGCTAGAATCTTTTGAGCCTTCTTCTTTTTCTTATTGCCTTTCGACTTAGAAACCGAAGCTTTCTCAACATTGAGTGCCACAACTGGATCTTGTTGCTTGATAATAGATTCTGCCGCTTGCAGCTCATTCAACAATTTCGCTAGTGAAAAATCCATTTTGTTCATATTATAGTTCAAGCGAAACTGTTGAAAACTGTCAGGCAGAGTGTGCAAGACTATCTCAACTCGAGACTCCTTATCAATCACAGCTCCAAGGACCTCCAGTTCATTCAGATGACTCATCATCTTCAGAACATGGTCCCTGACCGATGATCCTTCAGCCATGTTAGTGTTCAAAAGGGCTTTCATGGTTGTCTGCTTAGCTGCACGATTTTGCTCACCGAACATCTCTTTGAGACTTTCAAGCATAACATAAGCAGACCTCATAGACTGATGCTTATGTTGCAAAACATTTGCCATAGAGGCAAGAATGTAGCATCGTGCCATCTCATCAGCCTTAACCCATTTGTCATAGGCCTTAACCTGATCATCAGTAGCATTTTCAAGTTTTTCTGGGCACTCCTCAGTGATTACGAATTTGTAACCTTCAGCAATTAGGACAATATCAAGGTTCCTTTTCCAGTCAACATAATTCGGTCCTTCTAACTTGTTTTGGTTCAAAATTGAGGTAAGTGGGTTGAATGAAGACATGGTTAATCTAGGAGATATTCACATTAAATATATCATTAGTTAGGTATTAAGAATGATTAAATTCAAAACAACACATTACACATATAACCATGCTCATTGAACAGTTAGATTCGTTAGGGAAACTTAACTATTCATGCAAAATATATGAGTGACGTAAGATATTAACCCCATAAATTTAAACAGGACCAACTCAGATGGAGAGTAAACTGTTAATTTAAGATAGGTAAATATCACTTTTATAAACTCTAGTTTCATTCAATCAACATGTAACTCAGGTGGAGAGTTAATACAAGTAATGAAATAACTAGAGGCAAAACTACAGTAATCATCTATAGTGAATTTATCCGATGTGGAAGAAGACCTATGTCAACATATAAATTCATTATATTGCTGTAAAACATGATTGGAAACAATGGGAATTGAACCCTACCATCACAGATTTTTATAAATATATTTTTTTAATTAAAAAAATTCCAGAAAATAGAAAAAGGGCCAAAACTCCATCTAAACGATCCCGAATTCCCAAAAAAAAGCCCATTTTAAAACATTTTTAAGTTAATTTTTGACTGGAATTTATGTATTTTTTAAAAACGTATTTATTAAATGTGTTATTTAATAAATACAATCACATTTTTAAACATCGAATAATCATCCCAAACATGTATCAATAAATAACACATTTTAATATTACTCTATGCATGCTGTATTACATTATCTAGTTAGATGTAAGACGACGTCTGATACCAATTGTTAGGACATGCACAGCGGAAGCAAGCGTACGACCAGACATCAAATACATGTGAACTGGACAATGCAATAATGATGATATTAGAAGCACTAATCTCTTGAAGTAGTTGCACAAACCTTCCAAGCAGCAAGAATCCAGGACTGCAGTCTTCTGCTATTTGCCTAGTAAAACCTTGGATGATTTTGCTATTGGGTATCCAAGAACAATACAACTAAAAGGTAATTAATTAGGTGGAACTAGTCTTTCTTTAATAGACCCGAAATTAAGCCATGATAGGGCTCAAAAACGTGTCGGATTCTACAAGTAGAATCCTACTCTAACTCAAAAGGATAACTTTTCTCCCAAGCTACTTTTTTACCCAAGTCTATCCAGGTTTTTACTAGGTATAGCAGGGACCACATAAATAATAAGAGGCTACTAATTATAGTATTAATTCGAAATTAGCATGAATTAATTCTTACTATAATTAATTGCAATTTCTTCCACTAAAAACAACAATTGAACTCCTCAATATGAATTTCGAAAATTCATCAACACTTTTTTAACTCCCCATGTTAAGATTTCAAATATCAGTTAATTAAATTAAATCACTGAAAAATTTAATTCAATTAACTAATTAAATTCTTTATAATTCCGCTTAAACCATTTCATGTGATGGATACAAAATTCACCGACCGGGTTTTCACATGAAAACTTATAAGCTTACATAAAAGGGGTATCATCAAACCCAAAAACGAGTCATGGATTCTATCAACTAATTATTATTCATAAATATTATTCGTTATTGTCCAATCTATTAGGCATATAATAACTCTAAATAGAGTCGTACCTTTTGATAAATCAAAACAATAAACAAATTACGTTGATCATAATAATTATATCAAGATTAGGAGTATAAGCTCATTTAATGAATTAGAGAGAATGTTTTATATATTCAGTACAAAAACATCTTTTCTCTACTTGGTTCGTTCAATATACACGGAGTATATTAGCACAAGAAGTTGGAGTAAAACTACTCCCATAATCAAGACAAATTATACAATAATCATGTGCTACAATCATCAAGATATTTTGTCCAACAATAATTGTGAACATAGTTTATTAATTATGAGAACCAACAATTTAATCTTCTGTGCATGAGCTAAGACTCCATACACTAAATTGTCTACTACATAACTAAAAGGACACGCATGTAACAAATGATCTATTTAAAACAGTACTTTATTGAATTGAATAAATTAAATAAATAATTATTCCATAAAAAATAAAATATAATATTATACCTAAACCGCATGATTAATAGTATATTCCAACACATTTATTAGTTAATTAAGATAAAAATAGATAAATTAGACGCGATCCCTTTCTGGAAGAATTAGTAAACACGTATTCGATTATTGTGGTGATAGTTTTCAAATCAAAAAGCAATAGCCCACCGGACTCGGTATTAAGTACTCTTTTAAGTTTCTTATTGCACCCTAATAAATGCTCTGGGGCTTAATATAGGTGAGTGTTAGTTAAATTAATTCCGTCCAAAATATGTGTAGATTTAGAAACTCAAGAAGATTTTTTTTCTTTCAAATATATCCTTGCGCCAAGGAATGATTTTAAATGTTTTAGAAGAAATCAAACAAAATTTGAAAGGATATAAAGGGTAATTTTATCAAATAAACTTTAGCATTAGTGGTGGAACAGAGAAGTTTTCTAAATTGATGTGTTAAAATTTTTACCAACACTTATTTTGAAGTGAAGGAAATAGGATAGGAAAAGTCATACTTCAGCTTTAGACCACAATAATCGTGTCGCTATGGCATTTACTTTACGAAGTTGAGATCTCTCTAAATGTTGTATTTAGCTAAATAAATTTGGTACAAAATAAGTGTATTCTATCTTTATGACACCGAGAAGATACCACATTGCGTAATATACATATATTCATATTTATATCCGTGCTAATTATATTTATATCTGTGCTACTAAAGTGAAAACAGAAAATGAGGGTAAAAATAAAAGATTAAGTCCGAACAAGGGGCGGAACTAAAATACGAGATATGAATTTGGCAGAATTCAATAGTTTTGATCCAAATTTTATATTTATCTTTAAAAAAACCCATTGAATATGTACAAATTAATTTAAAATTCAGGAATTTAAAAGGACTAGAATGTCAAATACATAAGTTTTAAATCCTATTCCGCCCTTATGTGTATTAGGGTTTATGTCTTGGATCCTTATCATCAACTATCTTCGTTCCCAGCTAGCATCAAATACTTGTCCTTTCTTGTAAGAGTACTGCACTCAAATTCCAATGCAGCAGCTAGTTGTCGCTGTACGTAATTAGCCACCTCATAGCTAGACTTTCCACGAGCACAAGTCATATCTTTGGGCACTTTTCCAAGAATCTCAACAGTGTAAGAAGGTGTTGGATTCATCAAAAAGAAAATAGGGTCCAAACACTTGAGTCCACTAGCAGTAGTCCCATAAAACATTCTCACACTTGTGTTCATAGCCACAGGTACAATCTCATCAGCTAATTCTGCAAACAAAGAGCTGAACCTTAAGAGATATGGCTCTCTGCATGTGGTTCCTTCTGGACAAACAACTAAGTCACCTGTAAGATAACAGAAATAACAGAGAGTAAGAAAAATTACTTAAGACTGTTGCGTTTTTTCTTTAAAGGGTGTGAATGGGAACTGAAGAGGCACCTTTTGGATTGCACCTCTCCATCTTACCCTTTATTTGTCTATAAATTTAGAGGCTTGCCTCATTTTTAAGATATGAAAAAATTTGAAAATTTCTCCCATCTTTTTTATATTGTTGCATTATTTTCAAATAAACATAAGTGTCGAGTGTGATTTGCTCCGTCTGTTGAGTTCGCTGAAATTCTATAGTTTCGATTGCCAGTATTGCAGAATAGTTATTCCGTTCTATCCTGGTAGGAATTAATCCAAAACCTTGGGCAACAGTGAGGGGATTAAATTCCTTAAGGACACACAAACAACTTGTGGGCTTGAAATTATTATGTCACGTTTTATTTATTGAATTAACCGTTTGTTTTCTTCTATGAATTTCTGATTTTTAACACAGTATAATACTAACAAAGACTTAACGACGACTTTCCTTAAAGAGCTAGTTGTCCATGACAAAAAAATACTTTCGAACATTACCTTCACTGAGTAATCTCTGCATGACCTCGGCATCTTTGCTTCTTGATCTTGTCAATCTCACAGTTTTTATAGGAGCAAGAATCTCAGACATTTTGCTTAAGCTATAGGTAACTGCTGTCAAAGGCTTACCCAAACATGTACTAAGGAAAACAGGGTCCAAAAGGGTTCTATGATTGCAAACATAGAGTACTCCTTGGCCATTTTCTGATCTTGGTGGATCTATGCCCTTTAACCTTATCGTCACACCACTTAAAGTGACCAACAAAATAGCGATCTTGTAAGGCAAACATATACCAATGAAGAGTCTGAACATTGCTAATACTATTCCAATTGGAAGCCACATGAACATGGCTAATGTTGCAAGAGGTGTAGGAAAGAAAGCTAGCCTTCCATCATGAAATACTAGTGGTTTTGGATATTTCTCCCTTGCCAATACTGAACTACTTTTTTCGTCCTCCTTGTTTACCACGTAAGCTTCCTGTTCAAATTAAATGACAGTTCAGTATGTAGTTTCTAAATTTGTAAATTTTATTTCCAAAATTTTGAAAATGCTATGTCCGAATTCACATCTAATGATAGACACAGTCATCAGCCTTTGAAAATTTAAAATCCCTATAGTACTAGTACTTAAATAAACGTGAAGAATAGTGGGGCCAAAGCTGTTGAATATCTTTATCTTATCATTATGATTTCTTAAACAGCAGCCCCACATATGCATGGCGTAGGTAAGAATTTTCATTATCAATATTTAAAAAATAAGGATTCAAATAAATTACTATAGAGACACGGGTGTCATTTTCTACTCCCTCCGTTTCAATTTATGTGAACTCATTTGACTGGGCACGGAATATAAGAAAAGAGGGAAGACTTTTGATCTTGTGGTGTAAAATGAGGCATCTTTATTTTGTATGGCTACAAATCATTGCATAAAAGTAAATTGTTTCCAAATAAGGAAAGGATCATTCTTTTTTGCACGGACTAAAAAGGAAATAGATTCATATAAATTGAAACGGATGTAATATATTTTATATTATATTTTAATTTTATTTATTATTTATAACTATAGATTACAATTCAACAAGGTGGTGTCAAGTGACACCCGCTTCAAGCAAGATATCTACGCTCCTGTGCACTGCACCATAGAACGTGATATAGAGAGCCTGCCTATGATTTCTTAAATACCTAGAAATGAAACTAACTGATAAATAAAATATGAGTAGTAGATGGAAAATTGATACTACTAATAACATACCTTGCAAAGGGAAATAAAGAGGTGATCACGAAGACTTGAATTTCCAATGCCAATATCTGGTTTCTTTTCTCCAAGAAATTCCTTAATTGCTCTATGTTTTACAAGTATTCCAGAACTTGATACTAATCCAGTAAAATAGCTTCCAACAGTATGCAACTCAGTTCCTTTAACACTATCAACACTTAAATATTCCTTAAGAAAACATTCCACCATAACTCTAGGCACACTTGTGAAAACCACCCTACACCCTGCTGATTTTAACACCTCATAAACATGAACATTTAAATTTTCAAGATAAAACTTATGCAAAACAGCTCTGCCAACACTGTCCATGTCCTTTAATCTCAACCCACAGAATGTAATAAAGATCATAACTCTTAACTTGAGTTCATATTCAAGAACCAATAAAAGGGGACTTGATACAAGTAAGAAAAAGGCTCTGAAAATGCTACCACCTTCGAAAGCAACTAACATGAAATATGGAAAGAAAGATTCAGATCTAAGAAGTGTTCCCTGTGTGTCACATGCAACTGTTTTTGATTTTGTTCCATGTATATTACACTCCCTTAAACTAGGGTACAAAGGAATTAGATGGGATGATCTAAAAGATGATGAGTTTTTGAAAAAGAAACAAGAGTTTTTAACTTTCATTGCAGCTATGTAACATGAGTATGCCAAAAGTATGTACAGTAGTACCATTGGAAAAACCATATTTTTCACTGGAAATGTCATTGAAGATGAATAGTTGAAAGAGAAGAGAAAGAGAGGGAGGGAGGGAGGGAGAGGAGGGCAAATTGGAAGATATGAATAAGATAGGAAGAATTTATGGGTTTGGGAAATTGACACATATATAACAGTCAGCAGTTACTGGAACCAAATTAATCAAAAATTAGGTGTGGCAATTAGGAGCGGCAAACGGGCGGATCGGGTCGGATATGGTTAGGGTCGAAAATGAGTAATGAAAAAACGGATAAATTATCCGGCCCGACCCATATTTAATACGGAAAAAAAATAGGTTAACCGGTGGATAATATGGGTAACCATATTATCTATGACTTCTTGCATATGATCACTTTTGGAAGAATTCTTACTCTTTCTAACTTGACGAACCCCAAATTTGAGGCTTTACAATTGTAAAAGTTAGGTTCATTGGTCACCTATTGATTAGCCATTTTCTAAATGGATAATATGGTTCTTATCTATATTTGATTCGTTTTTAAATAGTTAATTATCCAACCTATTTTTTAGTGGATAATATGGGTGGTTAACTATTTCTTTTGAATTATTTTGCCGCCGCTAGTGGCAATGATTGGCATTCCCTTGGACAACTCTTCTAAAACAGAAGAAAGCATGAGGAAGTGAATATTCTCACCCAGATTTCACTAAATAACCATAAAATTCTCAAGGTAATCATCTGAAACTGGCAAGTTGCCGGAAAGCCCAAGTTCCAATATATTCTTCGTCCAAGATTGATTCTACTTCTCATCTAAAAATACTAGATAGCGTGTGACTCATGAGACCTATATAATCTAAGCTCTGATATCAACTTTTCACGATCCAAAACTTAATTCGTCGTGATGATGTTTATCGTGAATCTAGGTCAGCCTCAACTCAACATAATCCAAACCACAATACTACAATTTAAAATATTTGCGAAAAAAAAAACACTTTTATCATTTAAATAAACTGTTCAGAACATAAGACAAAATTCATAATACGGTACAACCAGCTCAAAACCAGGATGTCACATAGTACATGACCGTCTAAAAAAATAGCATAGTCTACTACAATGTTTGCTGAATACAACTGAAACACAACTAGTATAGAGAAGGAATGTCAAGGCCTGTGAACGCCATGCAGATACCTCAACAATCTCCAAAGCCCGCACCCTCGATCAACGACTGCCACTGGGATCGAAAGTACCTAGATCTACACACAAGGTGCAGGGCGTAATGTGAGTACACCAACTCAGTAAGTAACAAGTCCAACCTATGGACTGATAGGTAGTGACAAACGTAACCTCAACAGAAAATAGAAATAAATTGAGCAGAAAAGTGGGCATGCTATTAGTCTAGGAATACAACTCAAACAATAGAATGAATACAGATCTTGAAAATGTGAGATATAAAGCTTAGCTAACTTTACATGCCAATGCGCCGAATGTATAAAATGAACTATGTGCTCCCATTCTTAGGTATTCAACCACTCGGTACTGCATATGACCATCCAGTTCAGGGAAATCTATTCTGGAACATGTACAACACCGACTGCAAGTCAACCAGTACCGAGGAACACGGATATTCCAACCCTGAGGAGAAATTCATCTCCAGGTATATATATATATATATATATATATACCACATATGGCCATCCAGCCCAGAAAAATCCATCCCGGAACATACACATCACTGACTATAAGTCACTCGGTACCGAGGAAAAGGATAATCCAACCCTGTGGAGAAATTCATCTCCAGATATCAATGCTTCAGACAAATCCATGCCCACGGAAATTCATCCCTCAAAATATCACTTGCGCTCACTAGGGGTGTGTTACAGACTCCGGAGGGGCTCCAACAACCCAAGCGTCATCATAACCATCGACATAACCATTGCAGCGTGCAGCCCGATTCCATAACTATCACTCATAATTGGGCTCTCGTCCTCACTCAGTCATCACTCTCCAATCTCACACACACGGGCTTACAATGCCATAAAACTAGCTCGAAATAATGATATGATGTGCCAAATAATAACAACTGAGACTAAGACATGATATGATATGCATGAATAAGACTGAGTACGAAATATCAATGAATCTAATGAAATGACAGCAAGAAACGACCACTTGGGTCTCAACAGTATCTACTTGAAGCCCTAACATGATAGCTAGCATAATATACACCGCATTCACTTATTCATATGATAGAAACAAGGATATCAGCAAGAACGGTCACTAACACTACAAGAAATGAGATTTTCAATGGCGGTATTCAGTGGCGACTAAATTTGTTGCCACAAAAATAAGAGATTTGGAGGCGACTCTCCAAAGTCGCCACAGAAAATATATAGATTTTTGGCAACTTATTTTTTGCTACAAAATATATGTTTTTAGTAGTGACTTTACATAGGTCGCAACAAATATGTGCCACAAAAAGGCTAAAAAAAATTCCCGCTCAAGAAAAATTTGTCTCCAAAAGTTTTTGTAGCAATTTCTATTTTGTCGCCTCTAAAAGGTCTATTGTGGCAACGTAATCGCCACTAATACATTTATTTTATTAAAAAAACTAAAAGACTCCAAAAAATGACAAAAAGTAAAATGAACAAAAAAGCACATCTTCTCTACGTTTTGGATCAGAGACTCAAAAGTCCTCCCTTTCGCTCTTTAACTCATTTTTTCTCAAAAGTAACCCTAAGTATACCCAAAATTCAAGAAGTTAACAGCGATTTCTTCCAAGATTTTCATATCCGTCGAAGAACCCATGTCCTAGGCCTGTTTCTCATTCTACTTGCTCACCAAATTGTGTTAGTTTCTCTTTCTATTTTCTAAAATTTTGTGATATTTTGTGGGTTTATTGATTTTTTTCTCTATTTATTTTTCGATCTATCTCTATATATATGAATGGTTAATCTTTGGTATTTGAGTCCTTATTTATTACCCAGTTTGGTTATGTTGAAAGTTGAATGTTTCGACTTTTCTGGTGACAAAAGTTTCTACGGCTAAAGCTATGAGGCAAAAGCTTATATTGCTTCTCTCACATCTATGTTTACCTTATTTTCCCTTTTTCTTTATTTGATTTCTCTATTTTTTCTACTGCTAGGTTGTTCATATTTTTAATTTTTTTAATCATTGAATTTTGAATAGTATTAATAAGTTGAAATTAAGCTAATAAAAGTAGTTTTGTGTAGTTAAATTTCTATCTAAACCTTTTAATAGGTAGTATCTTTTATTTTTCTGTATGTAACAACTGAAACTATTTTATTTTGTAAAGTACCTACCTAATTAATAGTAGCAATTACTATTCCTTATACGAGATGTGGGTTGAGAGTCTTTGCATAGTCATATATGGGAACTGCAATTCTTTTTTACTAGATGTATTTTTGTTAGTATTTTTACTCAGGCAGAATTGCATCGTTCAAGGAATGCCTATATTACTTTGTTTGTTCTAAGAATAGATGTGACATAAGGTATATTGAAGGGATAGACAACATTCTTGATTGGGCATACAGTCAACCAAATGTGAGTACTTTGATTTGTTATCCTTGCAAAGGATGTAGAAATACCGTGTTCAAGATAAGAATCCAAGTAAGAAGAGACTTGTTGGGTAAAGGCTTTTGGGGAGTTACAAAGTATGGGACTTACATGGAGAAATGTTAGTAAGAGTTGAAAATTCTAATGTTGCAAACAATGATGAGGTAGAGGATGAAAATTTTGAAGAGGATAATATTCCTGAAATGATTCATGATGCTTTTGGGTATAAGAACATGGAGGATTTGAATAGTCTTCCAAGGGACAATGAAGAGCCAAATGTGCATGCAAGAAAGTTCTATAAGTTATTGGAAGATGCTGAAACAGAGATTTATCCTGGATGTTAGAAAGTGTGGAAGTTGTCTTTTGTAGTTAGACTACTTCACTTAAAGTGTCTTAATCATTAGAGCAATAAATCTGTCGATGCATTGTTGAGCTTCTTTAAAGAAGTTCTTCCAGAAGGATCATTTGTACCAAATTCTTTCTATGAATCGAAGAAAGTACTTCGAGACTTAGGCCTGGGGTATAATAAAATTGATGCATGTGAGAACGATTGTATCTTATATTGGCTTAAGTCTGCCAATGCCGAATCATGTCCTAAGTGTAGTAAGCCAAGATGAAAGTCAAAAGAAAATGGAGGCAAGAAAGTAGTTCATAAAGTCTTGTAGCATTTTCCAATCAAACCAAGACTACAAAGATTGTACATGGCAAAAGAGACATAAAAAAGATGAGATGGCACAAAGAGGAATGTATTGATGACGGTGTATTGAGACATCCATCGGACTCCATGGCATGGAAATCCTTTGACGATCGACACCCCACTTTTTCAGCAGAACTAAGAAATATTAGATTAGGTTTAGCAAGTGATGGGTTCCAACCTTATGGGAAAATGAGTACCAATCATAGTATTTGGCCAGTCGTACTCGTTCCGTATAATTTGCCACCATGGGATTGCATGAATAATTCATATTTCATGATGATACTGCTTATTCTTGGCCCTAAGTGTCCAGGCAATGATATAGATGAATATTTGCAACCAATGATTGAAGAATTGAAAGAATTATGGGATGGAGTGGAGACTTATGATGCATATTTACAATCTAATTTTATGATGCGTGCAGCTGTCATGTGGACAATCAATGACTTTCCTGCATATGGAAACCTCTCAGGATGGTCAACCAAAGGTAAGATTTCATGCCCATGTTGCCATAAAGATATACACTTGATTTCCTTACGTAGTAAGTTGTGTTATATGGGCCATCGTCGCTTCCTTCCAATGGACCATCCGTGGCGCAAAAATAAGAGGTTATTTGATGGAAAAGTGGAAATATGAGTTGCACCTAGTTCTTTATCAGGCGATGAAGCACTTTCACAATTACAAGGCTTAGGTAATGTGACTTATGGCAAAGGTCAAAAGCGGAAGCGTGATGTATCCAACAATGCTTATAATTGGAGGAAGAAAAGTATTTTTTTCAATTGCCTTATTAGGAGACGACATAATCTTGATGTGATGCATATAGAAAGAAATGTATACGATAACATTATATCAATTGTAATGAATATGGTTGGGAAGACAAAAGACACGTTGAAAAGTAGATATGATTTGGTTGACCTTGGTATTAGGCAAGGGTTACATCCAATTAAGGATGGGAACAATGTTTTGTTACCGGCAACATGTTATGCATTGTCCCCGCAAGATAAGTTAAAGGTATGCAGCTTCTTAGCTAATTTAAAGGTTTCTGATGCCTTTTCATCAAACATTTCAAGGTGTGTCAACATAAATAATAAAAAAATAAATAGATTGAAATGCCATGATCACCATGTATTATTGCAAGATATTTCTCCAGTAGCAATACGTGGTTTGCTACCCAAGGAAGTGTCTGAACCAATTATAGAATTAGGCAAATTTTTCAAGAATCTCTGTTCAAAGAGCCTGCCAATTGAAGATCTTGATATCCTAGAAGCTGAAATTGCTGTCACATTATGCAAACTTCAAATTATTTTTCCTCAGGCATTCTTTGATGTCATGATTCATTTGCCAATTCACATGGCAAGCGAGGCAAAGATTGGTGGACCTGTTCAATATCGGTGGATGTATGCTTTCGAGAGGTAATGAATATTATATATTTCAATGCTATACTTTTTGAATGATACATTATATTAACAAGTCATTTGCATACAGGTACTTACGGATACTTAAGTCATATGTTCGCAATTTAGCTCGACCTGAAGGTTCTATTGTAGAAGGTTATTTGGAAGAAGAAAGCCTCACATTTTGCTCACGATACTTAAAGAATATCTCAACTAAATTCAATAGACCAACTAGTAATGATGATGAATCTATATCAAATGGTGAGATTTCTATCTTTAAAAATTGCGGGCGACCAAAAGGTGGTTCAGATGCCATTACATTATCTCATGATGAGTTCAAACAAGTATGCATGTATGTGTTTCAAAATTGTGAAGAAGATTGGCCATTTATGGAGTAAGTTTTTAATTAATTATAAGAGAGTTTACAATTAAAGAGTTCAATTACATTGTTTTATCTAAATTTATTATTTAAATATAGAGAGCACAAAACAGAGATTGAAAGACAAAGTTCAATGAGAGATGAAATCCATAACAATGACTTTCTTGATTGGAGCGGTCACACATGGATATACAATTTGAAAAGAATGATCCAAGTGAATGTGGATACGATGATGATAAGAATGCAACTGGTAAACATGTATTTTTTGGGTGTTTTGATATTTACAGTGAAATAATATGGACTTTTATTCTCCCTATACACTTTAATGCTAAGAATCTAATGCCTTTCTCCCTCACAGTTTTGGCAATCTAAAAGTATAGTCCATTTGGTCCTTCCCCTGTTTTGATTTATTGTTGTTATAATGCATCGAGTTAGATTTGTCGAAGTGTGGTGCCATTAGGTCATATTATTATCTACTTTTTTGTTAAAAGACCTCTAGATTATCAATTGAAACCAAAATATGGTGGAGTTCAATTTTCATACATGGATATGAGTGACCAATAATATTTTTGATATTCATAGAAATCAGATTCTTTAGTTGTTTAGGGAAGAAAATGTAATGATCCGACCGGTTATTTTGAGCTCTAGCACGTCGTTAAGCGGTTTGAGGCCATGAGCAGCTTCATTTCAGGTATATCGACTTGTGCGTATGGTTGGAATTGAAATTCAGGAAGATCGGAGTTAAATTTAAATGGAAATTCTCATTTCAGAAGCCTTAAGTTGGAGAAAATGGCTAAGATTGAAATTTTGAGTAAATGACCTCGGAATCAAGATTCGAAGGTTTCATCAGGGTCGTATGATGATTTCGGACTTGGGCGTATGCCTAGATCGGGTTTTGGATAAACTGGGAGTGTTTTGGCACATGTTGTGGAAGTTAGCATTTTAGAAGATATTTTATAAGTTTGGTTTGAAGTGCATTTCAGTGTTATCGATGTTCGTTTAGAATTCCGAGACTCGGAGTAGCACTGTGTGGTGATTCTGGAGTTGGAAGCGCAACCGGAAGTGAATTCGGAGGTCCGTAGGTCACTTTGAAGCCATTTGGCTAAAGATAGAAATTTGAAGGTCTTTAAGAAGTTTGACCGCAAATGGGCTTTTTGGTATCGGGATCGAAATCTGATTCCGAAAGTTGGAGTGGGTCCGTAATGTCAAATATGACTTGTGTGCAAAATTTGAGGTCAATCGGACGTGATTTGGTAGGTTTAAACATCGGAAGTAGAAGTTTGAAATTTTGAAGTTCATAAAGCTTAAATCGGGGTGTAATTCATGGTTTTAGCGTTGTTTGATACGATTTGAGGCCTCGAGCAAGTCCGTAATGTGTTTTGAGATTGGTTGGTAGGTTTGGTTGAGGTGCCGGGGGCCTGGGGTGGATTCCAGATGGTTAACGGATCAAATTTGGAAGTTGAAGAATGTCTGAAGGGTCTGGTTGCTGGTATTTCCGCTTCTGCAGAAGTAGAACCGCAGAAGAGGCCCTGCAGAAGCGAGGAAGGGACACCAGAAGCGGTTGGGAGTGAAGGGAGCAGGGACCGCATATATGGTTAGGAATCCGCAGAAGCGGAGCCGTAGAAGCGGCCATGAAGACCGCAGATGCGGATTTTGGTGAGGAAAGATGGGACCGCAGATGTAGGATCGCACCTGCGGAAAAGGAAGCGCAGAAGCGGAAGCTGGGCGGTTTGGGAAGGAGCCTCAGAAGCGGCATTTTAATCAAAAAGCGGAACCACATAAGCGGAAATAATTCTGCAGAAGCGGAAATAGCTGGGGCAGAATGGATGTTTAAAAATCGTGATTTGAGTTCATTTCTCTCATTTTTCATGGGTTGGGCGATTTTTGGGGGAGCTTTAAAAGGGGATTTTCGTCATTAATGATAAGGTAAGTTATCCCCACTTATTTTGAGTTGAATACATCAATTATGTATGGATTTGGGCATTAAAATTAGTATAAAAATTGAGATTTTGGTGGAAAACCTAGAAAATTATAGTCTTGGGATTTAACCACGATTTTGGGTATAGAAATTAATGAAAATTATATATTTGAGTTTCTAAGGTCATGGGTAATCTTTATCTCATAAAAATTTCGGATTTCGGGTACATGGGCCCGAGGGCGTTTTGGTTAACTTTCCGATCGGAGTTAGGAATTTCTATGAATTAGATTATAATAAATAATTGAGCATATATTAATGGATTTGCATAACCGATGGTGGTGCATCAATTAGAGTCTTTGGAAGGGCGTGGAATGCCGATGTGGATCTTCGGAGCGTGGTGAGTCTCCTTTCTAACCTTGTAAGAGGGAATTGTCCCCATATATGAAATAATTGATTATGTGCTCCTATTTGTGGGGGATACGTATGCGCGAGGTGACGAGAGTCCGTGCGTAGCTACTATTATGCTATTGTCCGGGTAGTCTAGGATCCAAAAGCATGATATACTTTGAATATTTGTAATCTCATGGATAGTTGAATTGCTTAAACCACATTAAAATAGTAAATAAATTTTTAACAGGATCTAAACCTCATTTTCTTAAATTGTTAAAAGAGAATTAGCTTTGCTTTGAATAATTGCCCCATGTTGGCTTCTTGATTGAATGTCTCTATGTGTTTATTTTGGAACAGGCTGAACGCCTCGGCAGATGAAACAGATGCATCTATAGGCGCGCCTTCGACCCTCGGCAAGTGCACATTTCTTTTCTGTTGGAGCATGCCATCGCATCGGCATGATTTGCGCATGATTTATATATCATTGCCTGAGAATTTTATACGCTGATGCTGCCTTCCATGGCTTGTAATAAATTGATAAAATAAAGAAAAGTAAATCTTGAAAATCCTTTATTATTTGTTGAAGGTGTATTACCTGTTTACCAGCTTTGTGTGTTAGAACCGATATATATAAAATCCCTTATCTCCTCACACATTTAGTATATTATTATTGGACCTCAAGTAAGTGTCGAAGTTGGCCATCTCGTCTATACTTCTTCGAGATTAGGCGAGATACTCACTGAGTATACGTTGATTACGTACTCATACTATACTTCTGTGCATTTTTGTTGCACATGTATATCCATCTCTAGCAGCTTACTGGGCATGGCAGTGCAGAAGATTCTGGGACTAGGTGCGCTACATTGTTCGAAGCGACCCGCAGCTAGTGTAGTTCCTTTCAGCATTTTTATATTTTTTTCCTGTCCACTGTATTTTGGACAGATGTTGTATTTTAATTTCCTTATCAATAGAAGCTCATGCACTTGTGACACCGGATTCTGGGATGGTTTTCGAAAGATGTGTACTAATAGTTATTACTTAATTAGAATTGAAGTAGAGATTGTTTTGATTGTGAAAAAGGAAGGAAAAATCTTAGATTTTCAAAGGTATTAAAAGAGAATTTTAATTGATTATTTAGTTGGTTTGCATGACAGCGGTGTCCGACGCCACCACGACCCTTAGTGGATTCTGGGTCATGACAACATGGTATCAGAGAACTAGGTTCCCGTCAGTCTCATGACGGAGATGCCTGTACTTATCCTGGGAGGCTACAGGGCTGTTAGGAGTACTTCCCTTCTTGATTTCCTTATCTTGCGGTTCAATTCCTTTGAGGCTTATGCCTTTGATTTCTTCCTACTCAATCTTACGCGAGCGCTTGTTATAAATCGAAAATTGAAGGATTGAAATAGCACTACAAATGTGGTGCGGGATGATTCTCCCGGTATAGTTGATTAGACTATTATAGTCGCCTTATGGAATGATATTCTAGTGTTCAGCTCAGTATCAGAATTTCCAAGAGCCTTAAGGCTAGACACAGGTTGCCATGATGCTTATGAGCGATTATTCCGCAGTATTGTTGTGATGGTAGGATATTTGCCCACGTGTCGAGGCAGTGAATGACTTTAAGGGAGGTTTACTCAGTGTTTAATCAAGGGATTCAGTATTTTATTCCCGGCAAGGGAAAGGCAGTCGGACTAAAGATGGTCGGATGTGGGCTGGTGGAAGTGATGAAACATGGTAATTGCAAGTGTGGTGGAGTTATCCTCTATGTTGGGGTGTTATTGTCCTAATTTGACGTATTAAGTTTATCGGTGTTATAATCTGCTACAATTTACCTTTATGGCAAGATATTGTGAAATAGTATTGGAGATACGACTTTCAGATATCGCATGGTGCGGAGGTTTAGGATTGAATCAATATTTCAAATGTTGATGGTTCGAGAAAGATGTCCTTCGAAAAAGTTTAAAGTTAGTAACAAATTGTGGATTCAAGTTCCAGGAATATACATTTTATTGAGGCAATAACGGAGCAGCAAAAGATGAAAAAAACATGTGGGAAGTGTCAGGCAGAGTTTTGAACTTCTAAAGGGCCAGGTATAAGAAGCGTCGGTCAAGCAGTTGAGTAAAGGAGCGAGTTTGCCCAAAGTGGGAGAGTGACGGAGCTTTATGGGGCATGGTAATAAGATGACTATGTTCCTTAAGGAGAGTTTGGAACGATTTGAGAATACTGGTGCTTGGTTATTGGGGTCAACGGGCCTAATTTGAAGTAAGGATTCTTGTGCGGCCGGAGATTTAGTATAACGGAAAGGAGCCGCTTAAATGAACAAGGATGAAGCATAAAATTTGAATTGGAAAGATGTTGTCTCACATTTAAATGATGTCCACAAGGGGTAAAGGAGCGAGTTTGCCCAAAGTGGGAAAGTGACGGAGCTGTATGGGGCATGGTAATAAGATGACTATGTGCCTTAAGGAGAGTTTGGAACGATTTGAGAATACTGGTGCTTGGTTATTGGGGTCTACGGGCCTAATTTGAAGTAGGGATTCTTGTGCGGCCGGAGATTTAGTATAACGGAAAGGAGCCGCTTAAATGAAGAAGGATGAAGCATAAAATTTGAATTGGAAGGATGTTTTCTACATTTAAATGATGTCCACAAGGGGTAAATGGATCTGTGCAACTGGAGATGAGCACAGACTCAGGGAGGGTCATTGATGTCGTAGTAATTGTACCCTGTGCAGTAGTGTGGGAAGATACCGGGGAGAGCCTTCTATAGGTGAGTTACCCAAGCGAGCAGGTTAGCAGACGCATGGTTGGCGAGGCTTCTAGGAAGAATTTTATCGGTTATGTAGCAAAGAGATCGGTCGTGCAAATGTAGTGGGCGAATCAGAGTATAAAAGAATGGGGTTCTGCAGAAAGAATCTGAGAATATTTGTGGTTAATTGTGAAAGTTTATGTCGATGGAAGTTAGGGAATCTTGGTGAATTCTAGAGTTGTGAAATAATGGCTTCAATCTAAGTGGGAGAATCCCACCTCTTATAATGGGGTTGTAGAGTTAACTTCTCGCGAGGTTTCAGGTTATTAGCATATTTTTGGGCTATTTCAGCTACGGGGAAAAACCATAAGTGGTAAACTGGGCAAAGGAATTATTAAAGGTGGGCTATCGTTGGCCTTATTGGATCATACTCAGACTTGGGGGAAAGATTCAAGGTTTTGCTTTGTGCAGATGTGGGTTTCAAGGGAAGTGATTCGATGGGTTCCTTGTCAAGGGGGTACTTGGGTGATGGGAGACTCATGGAGGTGATTATATTCGGGGCCAAGTCAGAGGGAGTGGCTCTCGACTACGGTCATGGTAAATTTATAAGATGATGTGTGATGCCTACTGATTTCGAGCGTATAATTAAAGAATCAAGCTTGTTAGCAGCCTATGGGGAAGAGGCGCAGGATGATCTGTGATGTTTTGGCTTGCAGTGTGGCATTTGGGAGGTACGGAATAATTCGTGGGATTTGAGACGATATAGTCTCGTGATTCAAGGTCACTCGGAATAAGTGCAGATGAAGTATGCTATGTATTGAATGGAGTTGGTATTATTTCTAAGGCAATTAAGGATAAATTGGAAGAAGATAGATTGATTAGCCATAATTTAGTTGGCATATTGGCGGTAGAGATCAGCTCTTTTAGCGCGATTAAGTTATGCAAGTGATCTGTGGCGGTGCGTACGAGGCTTGTTAGCCGCCGTAATTGATGTTATTCTGAAGCATTCTACTGTTATGGCTAGTTATGTAGAAGCAGATTCCGGAAGGGCTATGGTGGCTTAGACCAGTACTTAGATGTTTGCATGTTCTACAGTTATGAGTATTCGCCTGTGTGTTGTTGTGATTCTCCTAAGGTGAGTTCAGTGAAAAGCTTTGATGTGATGAAGTATTAGTCTATAAACAATTCTTCAATTATGATGAAGAATCGTGTCCCACCGTTCATGGGCATGTCGGGAGCAGCGAGTAATATGAATTTGAAACGAGAATCAAAGTTGCAGTTCGGTGTGGGCAAAGATGTCGCAAGCTCGGATGAGCAGAAAGGAGTTTCAGTGTTTAAAGTAAGTTGGGATTGTCTTCAGCGTCACCTGAGATTGGTATTTTGTAAAGAGGGCTTGTATCATGGTTAATGATTCTAGATCGCTTTTCACCGTTAATGCGGTCGGTGGGTTGGAGGTAAGACCCAGTTAATTGTTATGGTAGATTGTGGGAGTGTGTTCCATAGGAAGATGCATAAATGTGGCACATATCCACTTGATTGCTTAAAGATCTAGACTAAGTATGGAGAATTGTGACGATATCGTTAAATTGGGAATGGATGCCTGGAGGGCACTCGGATTCTGAGTTGTGGATTGTACTTTGGTTATGATGGTCGTCCTTGTGTGTTATGAGAAGAGGAAATTTGTATGGACCTTTGAAAGGTTTTGGGCTTAGTTTGATATGATCATAATCGACTTGAGGTCGGTAGATGGATTAAATGTGAATTTGGGCTCTATGTCAGGCCAGTTGTGTTCATTTCAGTAATGTGCTCCTTATGGAGTAGTCAGGGTGTTATTTCGTTGTCAGATAATCCATCTATTGATGCATTGCACTGTGAGAGTCGTGAGATGGCTTGAGAAAATCACTTATGTGTTGAGGATCCGTGTAGAAATGATGTATTATGAGCAGAACGACTCTTGAGATTCAGATCTTATATCGCACCTCAGTTGTGCCTGAGTTTGTGGATCATAGCGTTATATGTCTCCCCAGAGAATGGTATTATACACTTAGTATGTTTATGACCGATATCCGGTATTTTGTTGTAATGAGCAATTTAGCTCGACGTATATCTCCTTATGTGAGTTCTATGTGTGGATCGGGTGGTACGCCGCCATGGGTATGTTATTTAGATCAGGTTGTACGCCGCAACAGTCTGATGTTCAGTACAGTTCCCCTATTTGAATTTATGTGTTCTATTTCCCATTTTCTGAGGAAGCTCGTTCTGGCTGTGAGCCCGTGTCGCATGTATGATTCGCGAGCGGGGTGTCCGTTTAGCATGTTGCCCGCGTTGCATGTATGATTCATGAGCGGGGTAATTAGATCTCCTTTTCAGAGTTCGTTTCCTTTTGTATCACATTCTATTGGTGGCCTATTGGCACATTGTGGCATCATATGAGACTTTTGATTATGTGTGGGGTGGCTTATTACCTGAGCAATTCATACTGGGTGAGATGGGATTTTTGGAGTTAGGATCAGTGCAATCCGATTATATGAAGTATATTATGGAGATACGACCATTAATTGGTCCTATATGAGGTGATAGTTTTGTCAGGGGTATAGATCTAATGATTTGTTGACTCGACAGTTGGTTATGAATTTTAGCACATCACTTCCATCGTGGTGTTATTGTAAGAATTAGAGCAAAACCTATGTAGGTCATGAGGTGCAATGAGAGCATCGGATTCGTGGAATTTTTATTAATTCGATTAGAGAGGTTATTGTGGTCCTATGAGTAAAGTGAGGCAAAGTGTGAATTCAGCAAAGTTATGTAGTCACGTCTGGGTACAGCGTGTAGTTGTTGATATAATGAGCGCATGTTGGAAGCAGGCCTAGCATTGAGTTCCGGATGTTGGAATTGGACTTTGAGGCGCATCCGCTTGAATAAAAGAGAATATCTCCAGAATTGATCGAGCTAATGTGCTCAACTGAATTGTGGTAGCACGGGAAGGTGCATGAGAAGTTAAACAACGATTTCGGACCGCTCCAATGCAGTTCTCAGCACGTTCGAGGACGAACATATGTTTAAGTGGGAGAGAATGTAACGACCCGATCGAGCGTTTTGAGCTCTAGCGTGTCGTTCAGCAGTCTGAGGCCATGATCAGCTTCATTTCAGGTATATCGAGTTGTACGTATGGTCAGAATTGAAATTTAGGAAAATCGGAGTTAAATTTAAATGGAAATTCTCATTTCAGAAGCCTTAAGTTGGAGAAAATGGCAAAGATTGGAATTTTGGGTAAACGACCTCGAAATCAAGATTCGAAGGTTCCAGCAGGGTCGTATGATGATTTCGGACATGGACGTATGCCCAGATCGGGATTTGGATAACCCGGGAGTGTTTTGGCGCCTATTGTGGATGTTAGCATTTTAGAAGAAATTTCATAAGTTTGGTTTGAAGTGCATTTTAGTGTTTTTGATGTCTGTTTGGAATTCCGAGATGGGGAGTAGCTCCTTACGGTGATTCTGGAGTTGGGAGCGCGATCGGAAGTGAATTCGGAGGTCTGTAGGTCATTTTGAAGCCATTTGGCTAAAGATAGAAATTTGAAGGTTTTGGTGAAGTTTGATCGGAAGTGGACTTTTTGATATCGGGGTGAGAATCCGATTCCGAAAGATGGAGTGGGTTCGCAATGTAAAATATGACTTGTGTGCAAAATTTTAGGTCAATCGGACGTGATTTGATAGGTTTAAACATCGGAAGTAGAAGTTTGAAATTTTGAAGTTCATAAAGCTTGAATCGGGGTGTAATTCATGGTTTTAGCATTGTTTTATACGATTTGAGGCCTCGAGTAAGTCCGTAATATGTTTTGAGATTGGTTGGTTGGTTTGGTTGAGGTGCCAGGGGCCTCGGGTGGATTCCGGATGGTTAACGGATCAAATTTGGAAGTTGAAGAATGGCTGAAGGGTCTGGTTGCTGGTATTTCCGCTTCTGCAGAAGTGGAAGCGCAGAAGCGGCCCCGCAGAAGCGAGGAAGGGACCGCTGAAGTAGTTGGGATTTAAGGGAGCAGGGACTGCATATGCGGTTAGGAATCCGCAGAAGCTGAGACGCGGAAACAGGCAGGAAGACCGCAGATGCGGATTTTGGTGAGGAAAGCTGGGACCGCAGATGCGGTCAGGGAGCCGCAGATGCGGTCAGGGAGCCGCAGATGCGGGACAACACCTGCGGGAAAGGAAGCACAGTAGCGGAAGCTGGACGGCTTGGGAACGAGCCACAGAAGCGGTGTTTTAACCGCATAAGCGGAACCGCATAAGCGAAAATAATTCCGTAGAAGCAGAAACAGTTAGGGCAGAATGGATGTTTAAAAATCGTGATTTGAGTTCATTTCTCTCATTTTTCATGGCTTGGGCGATTTTTCGGGGAGCTTCAAGAGGGGATTTTCATCATCAATGATAAGGTAAGTTATCCCACCTATTTTGAGTTGAATACATCCATTATGTATGGATTTGGGCATGAAAATTAGTATAAAAATTGAGGTTTTGGTGGAAAACCTAGAAAGTTATAGTCTTGGGATTTAGCCACGATTTTGGGTATGGAAATTAGTGAAAATTATATATTTGAGTTCCTAAGGTCATGGGTAATCTTTATCTTTGAAAAATTTCGGATTCGAGGCACGTGGGACCGAGGGCGTTTTGGTCAATTTTCCGATCGGAGTTAGCAATTGCTATGAATTAGATTGTAATGAATAATTGAGCATATATTAATAGATTTGCATAACCGTTGGCTAGTTTTGGAGCGTGGTGCATCAATTAGTATCTTCAGAAGGGCGTGGAATGCCGGTGTGGATCTTCGGAGCGAGGTGAGTCTCCTTTCTAACCTTGTAAGAGGGAATTGTCCCCATATGTGAAATAATTGATTATGTGCTCCTATTTGTGGGGGCTCCCTACGCGCGAGGTGACGAGAGTCCGTGCGTAGCTACTATTATGCTATTGTCCGGGTAGTCTAGGACCCAAAAGCATGCTATACTTTGAATATTTGTAATCTCATGGATAGTTGAATTACTTAAACCACATCAAAATAGTAAATGAATTTTTAACAGGATTTAAACCTCATTTTCTTAAATTTTTAAAAGAGAATTAGCTTTGCTTTGAATAATTGCCCCATGTTGGCTTCTTGATTGAATGTCTCTATGTGTTTATTTTGGAACAGGCCGAACGCCTCGGCAGATTAAATAGATGCATCTATAGGCGCGCCTTCGACCCTCGGCAAGTGCACATTTCTTTTCTGTTGGGGCGGGCCATTGCCTCGGCATGATTTGCGCATGATTTATATATCGTTGCCTGAGAATTTTATACGCTGATGCTGCCTTCCATGGCTTGATATAAATTGATAAAATAAAAAAAAGTAAATCTTGAAAATCCTTTATTATTTGTTGAAGGTGTATTGCCTGTTTACCAGCTTTGTGAGTTAGAACCGATATATATATGTAAAATCCCTGATCTCCTCACACATTTAGTATATTATTATTGGACCTCTAGTAAGTGTCGAAGTTGGCCATCTCATCTCTACTTCTTCGAGATTAGATGGGATACTCATTGAGTACACATTGATTACGTACTCATACTACACTTCTGTGCATTTTTGTTGCACACGTAAATGCATCTCTAGCAACCTACTGGGCGTGACAACGCGGAAGATTCTGGGACTAGGTGAGCTGCATTATTCGAGGCGACCCACAGCTAGTGTAGTTTCTTTCAGCATTTTTATATTTATTCCCTATCCACTATATTTCGAATAGATGCTGTATTTTAATTTCCTTATCAATAGAAGCTCATGCATTTGTGACAGCGGGTTCTTGAATGGTTTTCGAAAGATGTGTACTAATAGTTATTACTTAATTAGAATTGAAGTAGAGATTATTTTTATTGTAAAAAATGGAAGAAATTTTTTTAGATTTTCAAAGGTATTAAAAGAGAATTTTAATTGATTATGTAGTTGGCTTGACTGACAGCGGTGTCCGGCGCCATCTCGACCCTTAGTGGATTTTGGGTCGTGACAGAAATGATGAAGAATGAACTTGAAATTATGTTATAGAAATGTTAGTTTCCTTGCTAGGATTTTATTAATCATTTCATTTTTCATTTGTTCATTACTAATGAGAAACTACAATTAATTAGTTATTTATTTTTCTATTTTTCCCTATGCATGAACCTTGAACTATGTTCTATCAAGTGAGTATCCGACCTCTCCTCTAGTACTTAACTTAGAATTTGCATTCCTTTTACATGTTGCATATACTGATAATGTGTGTCTTTATTTTTCTTAATAGCAAGGATGAAATATTCAATAATTGGGAAATGAAGTTTCACAAGGAGCTTTTTGAAGATATTAGACTAGTTTGCTGACTATTCTTTTTGCATATGGTAGAATACATTGGCGTATATGAAGACTGTTTATGTATTTTGCTATTTGTACGCACAATGATAATGTATTGACTAATTTATGTTGTGTTGACCTTTTAGCAATCAAAAGATTCTATTGTTCAGATTTCGTAATATTAATGGTTGCATTATTGTTTGGCGGTTAGCATAAATATATGAAAAAATTGTGTATTAATTTTAGTTACAAAACTGCTTTTCAAGTGATTAAATTTTCAAAGAAGCTTATTTGTGGCGACCTTTTGCTGACACAAAAATATTTTTTGGTGGCAATTTTTAGCTACCATCAAAACCAAATAGCATCAGTGGCGTTGCAAATTGACACAAAAGGTGAGGTTTTTTGTGACGACTGATATTGCCGCTAAATTAATAATTTTCTATGGCAACTAGAGTTGCCACTAAATGTCTATACTGGCGACCTTAGTCGCCACCAATTGTAATGTTCAATGGCGATTATTTCTCAAAGTCAATTTTTGGACTGATCTTACTATACCATTTGTGGCGACAAAGTCGCAGCTAAAAAAATATCGTTAGTGGTGACTATTTATAGTCGTCGCGGATAAGTATCAACCACTTAGTATACTCAACGACCTTAGAGTCGCTGCTAAAGATCTTTTGTGGCGACTTTTATCGCCACTAATAAGCTCATTTCTTGAAGTGTAAGCGGTGCCATGGAATAAACCAGGCCACAATTCTCACGGTGCACACATGCACACCCGTCACCTCAATACAATCATATAACACATAGTTCGAGGTCTCAAACCCCCACAACCAAATTTGGAAACTTTATTTACCTCAACCAAGCCAAAATCCAACTCCGTGATGCCTTTCCCCCCCAAATCGACCCCCGAATACTCCGAATCTATCCATAAAAAAAACAATCAACATAAGCTAAAGGACTCAATCCCATAAGAAAATACTAAGCTTTAAGCGAAAAGTCAAAAAGTCGAATCAAAAGATGGGCCGTGGGCCCATGTTTCGAAATCTGACCAAGGTCACAAAATTCGATGACCCATTCGATTATGAGACTAACCATACTAATTTCACTAAATTTCGACTTCGATTCGGCTTTCAAATACCAAAAGTTCATTTTATGAAGTTACACAAATTTTTCCCAAATTCCATCTCAAATTACTAATCAAATGATGAAAGCAATGATACATTCATGATTATTAGCCAAAACTGAGTTAGAATTACTTAACCCAATGATTTCATTGAAAAAATCCCGAAAATTTGCCTTAAAACGAGCTCCAAGAGTCCAAAATGTGAAATAAAACCCTAACCCTTGCTTATATAGCTTTCTGAACTTCCAGCCCACGGTCCACGTTTTCCTCACCACGGCCTTGTAACCATCATCGCGGTCTGTAGAATTTCTACCGCGACTACCAATCCTGAACTCTTAAGTACAAAATCACCTAACAAAGTTAACAGAACCATGGGAAATCCCATCCAAGATCGTTTACATATAAGACAACATCTGCTTGACTTTTCCAACTTAAAATTCTAGATAAGAAGCTAAGTGCCTCATTCAACTTCAAAACCACTCCGGACCCGAATCAACCAACACGATACTATGAAACACATTTGAAGAACACAGAAGAAAGTAGAAACGAGGGAAACAGAGCTGTAACTCTTAAAACGACCATCCGGGTCGTTACATCCTCCCCCTCTTAAACAAATATTCGTACTCGAACGAATTTAGAAACATACCTGAAGCCTCGAACACATGTAGATAGCTACTTTGTATCTCCCCACTTGGTCTTTCAAGTATCCTTTTCCACGGGTCGACCCCTCTACTGCACTTTCACTAAAGCTATATCCTTTTACCTGCCGCTCCAAAATAGCCATTGGCTCCATATAATAAGTCAATTTTTCACCTAATTAACTAGTACTGAAATCCAAGACATGAGACGGATCACTGATTTACTTCTGTAGCATGGGAACTTGAAATACTGGATGCACCCCCGACAAGCTAGGTGGAAAATCAAGCTCATAAGACACTTCCCCACTCCGCCAAAGTAACTCAAAAGGCCCAAATAATTGAGGGCTCAACTTGCCTGTAACGACCCAGCCGGTCATTTCATGAGTAACCTCTCCGTTTTCCCTATTTCTGCCTTTTATTGTCTTGTCCAGCTGTATTTTTTGTTATCAGGTTGGTTGGATCGGGTTTTGAGAGGTTTTGATAAGGTTTGAGACACTTAGTCTTTTTATGTAAGCTTAAGTTGGAAAAGTCAACCAAATGTTAACTTATGTGAAAAAGAGCTCGGATGTGAGTTCTGATGGTTCGGATAGCTTTGGAAAGTGATTTTGGGCTTAGGACCGTGATCAGAATGTGTTTTGGAGGTTTAGAGAAGATTTAAGGCTTGATTTGGCGAAATTCGAATTTTGGCATTTTCCGGTTGATAGGTGAGATTTTGATACAGCGGTTAGAATGGAATTCCAAGAGTTGCAACAGGCTCGTTGTGTCATTTGGGATGTGTGTGCAAAGTTTCAAGTCATTCGAACATGGTTTGATAGATCGAAAGCGGAATTTGAGAGTTTTTTGAATTCTTAGGCTTGAATCCGATGAACATTTGGTGTTTTGAGCATTCCAAAGGTTTGAAAAACTTTAAATGATGATATTCGATAGGTTGACATGTTTGGTTGAGGTCTTGAGGACCTCAGGTGAGTTTAGGGTGGTTAAACAGATCATTTTATGTTGAAGGAAATTAAAGAAAATCTGCTGTTAGTGTTGCAAGCTTTTGGCCTTCGCGTTTGCAATGGGGGTCCCACATTCGGGAAGGGTTAGGGTCAGTGTGCTTCGCGTTCGCGGGTGTGGTGTTGTGTTTGCGATGAATTGGAAGGCTGAGTCTTCGCATTCGCATACAGGGATCGCGTTCACGATGAAGGAAAAGAGGTCAACTCAAATTTGTGCTTCGCGGACGCGAGGCGTTGACCACGTTCGCGATGAATGATTTTTAATAGCTGGGAAGAATGTTTTAAAAGGCCATATCCGCAAATTTTAGCCTAAGTTTCACCATTGTTGGGCGATTTTGGAGTTTTTTAGCAATATTGAAGAGGGAATTAAGGGGAAACACTAGGAGGTAAGATTTATGGACTTAATACTCAATCCTAATGTGATTTCTACCTAATTAATCATGGAATTTGTGAAAATTAAGCCTAAAAATTGGATGTTAGGGCTTGGAAACAGGAGACATAAATCTAGGGTTTTAGGGGTCATATGTGGTTGGATTTTGATGTATTTGATATGTATGAACTCATGGGGAGATAAGGAGTTTATTGAAATAATTTTTATGGAATTTTGAGATATGGGCCTGGGGGTCGGGTTTAGTCATTTTCGGAATTTGTGTTGTAATTTGATTTCTTTCGAGTGGGCTTTGTTCTATTAGCATATTTTAATGGTTATGTATTGATTTTGGTTAGATTTGGAGCATCTAGAAGCCAATTCGAGAGGCAAAGGCATCACGGGCTAGAGTTTGGACCAGATAGAGGTAAGTAATGATAGTAAATGCTGTCCCGAGGGTATAAAACCCCGGATTACACACTGTCGTGCTATTTGGAGGCGATGCACATGCTCGATGACAAGCATGGGGTCGTGCACCATTGGAAATTTTGACTTAGTCCGTCCCGTATGACTATTTAACCGCGTATATGATTGAAAATTGTTTGCTATCAACATATTTTGGGCTGAATGCCATATTTGGGTCTCGTGCCAACTATTTTGGACACTTAGGGGATTTTTACTATTATTCCTCACTGTTTGACTTTATAATTGCGTTTAGTCATGCTATATTCTACTGTTTCCATAACTGAGCCATGTTTACTCTATTTTTACATCTTAAATGATATGTTGGGCTGAGCATCATATTTTTACTTCGCCCGAGTAGCTTTTAGAGATTTCTGACTGATTTGGGCCACGGGCCTGTGTGGTGAGGTTATTATGGGATCGGGCTGCGCTGCAGCGGTATTGTGCTAATTCATAATTATCGGCCGAGGGCCTGAGTTGTACGCCATGAAGTGGCTTGATATGAGGCCGGGAGCCTGTTTGATTATGCCACGAGATGGCTTGTTATTGCGCTTGGGCTGTAAGGGGCCCCTCCCGGAGTCTGTACACACCCAGTGAGTGCGGGTACCCAGTATGATATGTGAGATAGCCTGAGGGGCTGATATTGTTCTATGTTATTATCTGATGGGCTGATGCTGTTGACATTTTGCCCGAGGGGCTGACTTATGCATCAATATCTTCTCCCTGCTTTAATTTACTAATTTGAACTATAAAAAGATATTTTTAAGAGGCTTTTGCTGAAAAAAAGTGCTTTATTAGGTTTTCACAATTTTATTGCATTGTATTAGCTTTATACTGCCTCTTTGTAGCATTTTGCTGTGTTTTACATTTTTTCTTATCGTTCAGCTGCCTTTACTTTTATTACTTACTGAGTTGGCATACTCACATTACTCCCTGCACCCTGTGTGCAGATTCAGGAGCCTCAGGTCATGCTAGTGAGGGTTGATTGCTCCCAGCAGGCTATTCGGAGTCCACTACGTAGCTGCTTGACGTTCGCAACCCAGTGTTTGGCCCTCCTATCTTTACTTTCCCTTGTTCTAGATTTTGTAAAAGACTGTGTAGTCTCTTTCATACTCTTAGACAGATGTTTAGATACTCATGACTGGTGACACCCCGATGTCGAGCTGTGCTTATTTTCGCGTTTCTTCTATTTCACTTTATTTTGTGATTTATCACCTGTTAATGATTTAGTTGAATTATTATAACTATTTAAATGGATTGGGAGTTTGTGTCGACTTGCCTTGCTTCATGATAGGCGCCGCGCTATCACGACTGGGTCCGGAGTAGGGTCGTGACAAGTTGGTATCAGAGCCTAGGTTATATAGGTCGAACGAGTCATGCGCATGTTTAGTAGAGTCTCGTGGATAGGTACGAAAACGTCTGTATTTATCCTCGGGAGGCTGCAGAACCTTTAGGAAAATTAATATTCTTGAAATTCTTGTCGTGCGAATCAGTTGATCCAAGTACTAAACTTCTGTTATTCTATTCTCTCACAGATGGTGAGGAAACGACCGACCGGTCAGGATGGACGACCTTCAATACCACCAGCTTGGCCACTAGAGATCGAGGATGCGGTCGTGGCCGTGGAAGGTGTAGGGTTGTAGCCCGCACAACAACTAGGGCAGCACATGCAGATCTATCGGTTGCCCCAATTCAGGATCAGGTTCCAGTTGTGGACGCTCCAGCAGCACTAGCTCAGGCACCAGCTGTGCCTATTATTATTCTAGGTCATCAGGAGGCCCTAGCTTAGATTTTATCAGTATGCACTGGCCTAGCTCAGGCGATCTCAGTTACTACAACCGCAACTACTTCTCAGGCCGAGGGAGGTACTCAGACTCCCGCTGCTCGCACACCTGAGCAGGTCGTGCAGGGACTTTAGACACTAGGGGCACATCCAGCCCAGCCGGTTGCAGCTGCTCAGGACTGTGTAGCTCCTGCTATTCCAAAGGACGAGCAACACATGTTGCAGAGGTTTGGTAGACGCCAGTGTCCGACTTTCAGTGGTGTAGAGGGTGAGGATGCCTAGTGTTTCTTGGACAAATGTTAGAGGATTTTTCGTACAGTGGGTATTTTGGAGACCAGCGGGGTCGCTTTCACTACTTTTCTATTTTCTGTAGCTGCTTTCACTTGGTGGAAGGTTATGAGAGGTGTAGGCCTGTTGGGGAAGCACCTCTTACCTAACAACAGTTCTCCATTCTCTTTTTAGAGAAATATGTACCATAGTCTCGCAGAGAGGATTTGCGTAGGTAGTTTGAGTGGTTGTGTCATCGAGAGATGACTGTGTGCAGTATGAGATGAGGTTCTCAGAGTTAGCTTGTCATGCTGTTTGGTTGTTTCCTACAGAGAGAGAGAGAGTATTAGGAGGTTTGTTAATGGCCTCACGTATCAACTTTGAATTCTCATGATGTGGGAGAGTGTGTTTGGTGCTACTTTTGAGAAGCTTGTTGACATTGCTCGTGAGATTGCGTCAGTTCGTCGCCAGGAGCGAGATGAGAGGGGGGCCAAGAGGCCTTGGGGATCTGGTAGTTATAATGGTGCTCCTTCAAGAGGTCAGTTTCAGCATGGCAGAGGCTGTCCATTCAGACATGCTCTGTCAGCTCGCCCAGGTTATTGTAGGGTGTCATCGGGTCATAGTTCTCACAATTCATATTAGGTCCAGTCATCACTTAGTGCCCTTCCAGCCTAGAGTATGTCCCGTGCTCCGTCAGTTTAGGGCTCTTCTATGCCAAGTGCATCTTCTAGTTATTCCGGTGCTAGGGGTTCCCTTCAGTCCCCATCTCCAGCACCCTGGAGTTTCTATGAGTGTGGAGAGTTGGGTCACATGTGGAAGTAGTGTCCTCATCATCTTGAGGGTTTATCACATTAGAGGAGTCAACCATAAGTTTTAGCGCCAGTTACTTCACCACTAGCCGCCCCGTGAGCAAGAGGTGGAGGTCAGTCAAGTAGGGGTCGCCCTAGAGGGGGAGGTCGATCAGGTGGCAGTCAAGCCCATTTCTATGCCCTCCCAGCTAGACCTAATGCTATTGCTTCAGATGTTGTGATTACATGTATTGTCTTAGTCTGCCACAAAGATGCCTCTATATTATTTGATCCTGGTTCCACTTATTCTTATGTGTCATCAAACTTTGCTCGTTATTTGGATACGCCCCGTGAGTCTCTTATTTCCTCTACTCGTGTATTTACTCTGGTGGGCAATACTGTTGTTATAGGCCATGTGTACCGGTCATGTGTGGTGACTATTGGGGGTCTGGAGACCTGAGTTGATCTTTTGTTGTTGTGTATGATAGAATTCAATGTTAATTGGGCATGGATTGGCTATCTCGGTGTCCTGCTATTTTGAACTATTATACTAAGACAGTGACATTGGTTATGCCGGGTGTGCCACAGATTGAGTGGGAGGTTTGACTTATTTTGTTCCCAGTAGGGTAATCTTATTCTTGAAGTCCCATGCGTATGGTGTTGGGAAGGGTTTTCTTTCTTACTTAGCCTTCGTGAGGGATGTCAGTGCAGAGACTCCCAGTATTGATTCTATTCCTGTTATGAGGGATTTTTCCGATGTATTTTCTGAAGACCTGCCAGGCATGCTACCAAACAGGGATATTGATTTTGGTATTGATCTGGTGCCGGGCACTCAGCTCATTTATATTCCACCGTATTGTATGGCACTAACATAGTTGAATGAGTTAAAAGAGAAGCTTCAGGAACTCCTTGATAAGGGGTTCTTTTGGCCTAGTGTATCGCCTTGGGGTGCGCCTGTTCTATTTGTTAAGAAGAAGGATGGAACAATGAGGATATGCATCGATTACAAGTAGTTGAACAAAATAAAAATCAAGAACAAGTATCCTTTGCCTCGTATCGATGATTTATTTGACCAGCTTCAGGGAGCGAGAGTGTTCTCTAAGATTGATCTCCGTTAAGGTTATCACCAGTTGAAGATCAGGGACTCACATATTCTTAAGACAAGTTTCAGGACCCGATATGGTCATTATGAGTTCTTGGTGATGTCTTTTGGGCTAACCAATGCCTCAGCAATGCTCATGCATTTGATGAACTGGGTGTTCCCACCGTATCTCGCTTGTTTGTCATAGTTTTCATTGATGATATTCTGGTGTACTCGCATAGTCAGGAGGAGCATGCAGACATTTGAGAGTTGTGTTACAGAGATTGAGGGAGGAGAAGCTTTATGCAAAGTTCTCCAAGTGTGGATTTGGCTTAGTTCAATGGCATTCTTGAGGCACATGGTGTCCAGCGAGGGTATTCAGGTTGATCCAAAGAAGGTAGAGGCAATTCAGAGTTGGCCCAGACCATCCTCAGCCACATAGATCCGCAACTTTCTTGGTTTAGCGGGTTATTACCGCCGATTTGTTCAGGGATTTTCATCTATCGCATCGCCCTTGACCAAGTTGACTAAAAAGGGTACTCCATTCATGTGGTTGGACGAGTGTGAGGATAACTTTCAGAAGCTCAAGACTACATTGACCACAACTCCAGTGTTAGTTTTGCAATCATCTTCAGGTTCATATACAGTGTATTGTGATGCTTTGGGAGTTGGTATTGGGTGTGTGTTGATGCAGGAGGGTAGAGTTATTGCTTATGCTTATTGTCAGTTGAATCCCGATGAGAAGAACTACCTTGTTCATGATTTGGAGTTGGTTTCCATTGTTCATGCGTTGAAGATTTTGAGGCATTATTTGTATGGTGTGTCTTGTGAGGTGTTTACTAATCGTTGTAGCCTCCTACACTTGATCAAGCAGAAAGATCTCAGTTTGAGGAAGCGGAGATGGTTGGAGTTGCTAAAGGATTATGATATTACTATTTTGTACCATTCGGGGAAGGCCAATATGGTGGCCGATGCTTTGATCCAGAAGGTAGTGAGTATGGGGAGTTTGGCATATATTCCTGTTTGGGAGAGACCTCTTGCAGTAGATGTTCAGGTCTTGGCCAATCGGTTCATGAGGTTGGATATTTTGGAGCCTAGTCAGGTATTGGCTTGTGTGATTTCTTGGCCTTCCTTATTTGATCACATCAAAGAGCGCTAGTATAATGATCCTCATTTGCCTGTCCTTAAGGATAGAGTTCAACACGATGATTCCAGAGATGTGACTATTATTTATGATGCAGTGCTGAGGATGCAGGGCCAGATATTTGTGCCTAATGCAGATGGGCTTCGGGAGTTGATTCTGGACAAGTCCCATAGCTTTCTATATTCCATTCATCCGGGTGTCGCGAAGATGTATCATGATCTGAGACATCATTATAGGTGGCAGACAATGAAGAAGGACATTTTGTGATTTATAACTTGGTGTCTCAATTGTCAGTAGGTGAATTCTGAGCATCAGAGACCGGGTGGCTTGCTTCAGCAGATGGATATTCCAGAGTGGAAGTGGGAGCGGATCACCATGGACTTTGAAGTCGGGCTTCGATAGACTTTGAAAAAGTTTGATGCTATTCGGATGATTGTGGATTGGCTGACCAAGTATGCGCACTTCGTTCCTGTGTGTACCACTAATTCTTCAAAGAGGTTGACATAGATCTATATTCTGGAGATTGTTCGTTTGCATGGTGTCCCAATTTCTATCAATTGAGATAGGTGCACTGAGTTTACTTCACAATCTTGCAGGTCAGTGCAGTGAGAGTTGGCTACTCAGGTTGAATTAAGCACATCTTTTCACCCTCAGACGGACGGGCAGTCCAAGCGCACTATTCAGATATTGGAGGACATGTTACGCACTTATGTCATTGATTTTGGAGGGTCATGGAATCAGTTTCTATCTCTCCCAGAGTTTGCTTATAACAACAGTTACCAGTCAAGTATTCATATGGCTCCATATGAGGCCTTGTATGGGTGGCGGTGTAGATCTCCAGTTCGTTGATTTGAACCGGGTGAGGCCAGGCTAATGGGTACAGATTTTGTGCATGATGCTTTAGACAAGGTGAAGGTGATTCTGGAGAGGCTTCGTACAGCGCAATCGAGACAAAAGAGTTATGCTGACAGGAATGTTCGGGATGTGTCCTACATGGTGTGTGAAAAGGTTTTGTTAAAGGTTTCACCCATGAACGGTGTTATGAGATTGGGAAGAAGGCTAAATTGAGTCATCAGTTCATTAAGCCATTTGAGGTATTCGGAGGATTGGGGAGTGTTGATACCCAATTTTTCCCTATATATTTTATATATGCAAAAACACCTTCAAAATAGTATATATATGCATATATAAGCATGCCCAAGGTTTTATTTATTTTTTCCATAATTTTAAGGGTTTTCAATTGATTCCCTTTTTATCCATAAAATCTCTAATAATTATTTCCAAAATTATTGTTTTGATAATTCATCTATTGGATTTCTTTATTTATGCCAAAACATGGCTAAGGTAATTTTTATACATTTTTATAATTACATTTAGTATTTTTTAAAGCTAAATTGCGTATAATTGCAATATTAGCCTTTTTAAGATTTAATTATATTTTATATGTATTAAATTGGATCCTATATTTTTAAATTTCCAATTATGTATTCTAAATCATTTTTGCATTTTCAATTTATTTTTAGAAATTATCTACTATTTTTTATAAATTAAATAGGGAAGAATTGGCTATTTATATTATAGCCAAATTGGCTTTCAATTATAGCTAAGTCGGACCCCCAATTCCCAGCTCAATTTTACAATTAAAAAATCCGACCCACACCCTATTAACCCATACCCAAATCCGGAACCCATCTACCCTTTCTAATCTCGATCGTTGATCTCCCAGATTAGTGGTCCACGCTATTTCCTTCCATTTTTAATCCAACGACCCGCCAAACCCTACACCATTCTATCATTTGCGCCGCCCTTGCATCCCTTCCTCTCCAAATTCTCTCATAGACCTAACTCAAACCCTAATCACGTTCACCGGTGTGAGCCCCTCCGATGATGTCTCTATGTCTTCTCCGACCAGACCTGGTCTTCCACACGCCATGCCTCTTCGATTTGTTGGATCCTTGAGATTTCTCAAAGGAATCACATCTAGTTCAAGTTGGGAACTTTGTTTATCAGCCTGTCTCAGGCCATTTTCCGTTTGTCAGTAAGTACTTCTCCTTATTTTATTACGGATCTATGGGTTCTTTCTGAAAACCCTAGCCATAAATCCTCCGATCTTTTTAGATCTGTGATGGATATATGTGTGTTTTAAGGTTCTCACTTGTTTTCCTCAAAAGATTTCTCCGATTTTAAACGATTTCCTCATTTTTCAGACTAGGGTTTCAAAACCCTTTTGCAAAAATGATTTCTTTCTAATTTTTAGCAATTACTTTGTGATTTTTAGCATGTTTAAACATCACTTGAGTCTTTAATTTTGCTCGATTCATTTTGTTAAGAAACCCTAATACTTCTGGGTTCGATTTGAAGTTTGAGTGTATTTGCGATATGTTTGCATGTTTCTCATGAATATTCTATGCTTCATGTATATTCTATATGCTCTTGTGCTTCTTGCTCTAATTTGTTCTTAGGATTTCTCTGATTTTGTTCAACACGTGTTATTTATTGTTTAATAGGACTGACTATTTGTTTTATTGATTGTGCACATGATAATTTATATTGATTTTTGTGTAACCTCTTTAGACCTGCGATATCTTCCCTAAATCTGTGATTTTGTGTATTTTCATTGTAATTCTGTACTGATTTTTTGAATTGCTTCCTTTTTTTTGTGATACTTTCCTTAGTTAGTGTTGATTCTTTGTGATTTCCATCTCATTCGTGATACTTTGAACTAACTTTCAGAATTAAAATGGTGCTCTACCTTATTTATGTGCACAAATATGCTGTTAGTTATTTAACGTGTACTTTCCTTGCTTGAAAATACTATGTACTTAGCCCTTCTTACATAGCTACATGTTTTTTCTACTCCTATTGTAGTAAAATAAGTTCTTTTCCCCATTTGATACAACTTGTACCCGTTTGAACTATTACTCCCTAATTGAAAGGAGTACGGATTTTTAATTGATTCTGATTTGTATGATTTCTATAATATGCTAAGTCAGTACTTATTAACTTATTTTCCAGCCTTTTCTCAAACTATAAATACTCCATCCTCTCTTTAGCATAACACATGAACAATTTCACTGCTCTCATCTCTCTCTTACACACATACATATTGTCTTGTTTCTCTTGCTATTTACTTGATACTCAGTTGGCAACAAGCCAAAACTGAGTGATTACATTGCTCTACTTCCCTATTGTTATACTGCTCTATTGCTCTACATACTATTGCTCTATTTCCCTTCATTATACTGCTCTTCACTCCTCACTCTGCACTTATTCTCCCATTTTTTTACTGGTATGTTTTCAGTTTAACCTACAACATCCAAAACAATATGTCTCTATTTGTATTTCACTTCCTTTCATCTATCGCATTGCCCTTGACCAATTTGACTCAAAAGGGTACTCCATTCATGTGGTCGGACGAGTGTGAGGATAACTTTCAGAATCTCAAGACTGCAATGACCACAACTCTAGTGTTAGTATTTCCATCAGCTTCAGGTTCATATATTGCGTATTATGATGCTTCGAGAGTTGGTATTGGGTGTGTGTTGATGCAAGAGGGTAGATTTATTGTATGCTTCTTGTTAGTTAAAGCCCCATGAGAAGAACTACCTTGTTCATGAACTAGAGTTGGTTGCCATTGTTCATGCGTTGAAGATTTGGAGGCATTATTTGTATGGTGTGTCTTGTGACATGTTTACTAATCATTGTAGCTTCCAGCACTTGTTCAAGCAGAAGTATCTCAATTTGAGGCGGCAGAGATGGTTGGAGTTTCTAAAGGATTATGATATAACTATTTTGTACCATCCGGGGAAGGCCAATATGGTGGCCGACGCTTTGAGCCAGAAGGTGGTGAGTATGGGGAGTTTGGTATATATTCCTGTTGGGGAGAGACCTCTTGCAGTTGATGTTCAGGTCTTGGCCAATCGGTTCATGAGGTTGGATATTTCGGAGCCTAGTCGGGTATTGGCTTGTGTGATTTCTTGGCCTTCCTTATTTGATCACATCAGAGAGTGCTAGTATGATGATCCTAATTTGCCTATCCTTAAGGATAGAGTTCAGCACGATGATTCTAGAGATGTGACTATTAGTTATGATGGGGGTGCTGAGGATGAAGGGCCGGATATTTGTACCTAATGTAGATGGGCTTCGAGAGTTAATTCTGGACGAGTCCTATAGCTTGATGTATTCCATTCATCCGGGTGTCCCAAAGATGTATCAGGATCTAAGACATCATTATAGGTCGAGGAGAATGAAGAAAGACATTGTGGGATTTGTAACTTGGTGTCTCAATTGTCAGCAGGTGAATTATGAGCATCAGAGACTGAGTGGCTATCTTCAGCGGATGGCTATTCCAGAGTGGAAGTGGAAGCGGATCACCATGGACTTTGTAGTAGGGCTCGCATAGACTTTGAAAATGTTTGATACTATTTGGATGATTGTGGATTGGCTGACCAAGTATGCGCACTTCATTCCCGTGTGTACCACTAATTCTTTAAAGAGGTTGACATAGATCTATATTCTGGAGATTGTTCGTTTGCATGGTGTCCCAATTTCCATCATTTCAGATAGGTGCACTCAGGTTACTTCACAATTTTGGAGGTCGGTGCAGTGAGAGTTGGGTACTCAGGTTGAATTGAGCACGTCTTTTCACCCTCAGACGGATGGGTAGTCCAAACGCACTATTCAGATATTGGAGGACACATTACGCGCTTATGTCATTGATTTTGGAGGGTCATGGTATCAGTTTCTATCTCTCCCAGAGTTTGCTTATAACAACAGTTACCAGTCAAGTATTCATATGGCTCCATATGAGGCCTTGTATGGGTGGCGGTGTAGATCTCCAGTTCGTTGATTTGAACCGGGTGAGGCCAGGCTAATGGGTACAGATTTTGTGCATGATGCTTTAGACAAGGTGAAGGTGATTCTGGAGAGGCTTCGTACAGCAATCGAGACAAAAGTGCTATGCTGATAGGAATGTTCGGGATGTGTCCTACATGGTGTGTGAAAAGGCTCTGTTAAAGATTTCACCCATGAGCGGTGTTATGAGATTTGGGAAGAAGGGTAAATTGAGTCCTCAGTTCATTGGGACATTTGAGGTATTCGGAGGATTGGGGAGTGTTGATACCTAATTTTTCTCTATATATTTTAAATATGCAAAAATACCTTCAAAATAGTATATATATATGCATATATAAGCATGCCCAAGATTTTATTTATTTTTCCCATACTTTTAAGGGTTTTCAATTGATTTATTTTTTCCCTTTTATCCATAAAATCCCCAATAATTATTTCCAAAATTATTGTTTTGATAATTCATCTATTGGATTTCTTTATTTATGCCAAAACATGGCTAGGGTAATTTTTATATATTTTTATAATTAAATTTAATATTTTTTAAAGCTAAATTGAGCGTAATTGCAATATTAGACTTTTTAAGATTTAATTATATTTTATATGCATAAAATTAGATCCAGTATTTTTAAATTGCCTATTATGTATTCGAAATCATTTTTGCATTTTCAATTTATTTTTAGAAATCATCTACTATTTCTTATAAATTAAATAGGGAAAAGCTTGCTATTTAAATTATAGCCAAATTGGCATTCTATTAAAGCCGAATCGGACCCCCAATTCCCAACCCTGTTTTACAATTAAAAAACCCGACCCACATCCTATTAACCCATACCCAAACCCAGAACCCACCTACCCTTTCTAATCTCGACTGTTGATCTCCCAGATAAACGGTCCACGCTATTTCCTTCCATTTTTAATCCAACGACCCACCAAACCCTATCTCATTCTCTCCTTTGCGCCGCCCTTGAATCCTTTCCTCTCCAAATTCTCTCTGAGACCTAACTCAAACCCTAATCGCCTTTACTAGCGTGAGCCCCTTCGATGATGTCTCTATGTCTTCTCCGACGGGACCTGGCCTTTTACACGCCATGGCTCTTCGATTTCTTGGATCCTTGAGATTTCTCAAGGGAATCACATTTAGTTCCAGTTGGGAACTTTGTTTATGAACCTGTCTCAGGCCACTTTCCGTTTGTCAGTAAGAACTTCTCCTTGTTTTATTACGGATCTATGGGTTCTTTCTGAAAACCCTAGCCATAAATCCTCCGATCTTTTTAGATCTGTGATGGATATATGTGTCTTTTAAGGTTCTCACTTGTTTTCCTCAAAAGATTTCTCCGATTTTAAACGATTTCCTCATTTTCCAGACTAGGGTTTCAAAACCATTTTGCAAAAATTATTTCTTTCTAATTTTTAGCAATTACTTTGTGATTTTTAGCATGTTTAAACATCGCTTGATTCTTTACTTTTGCTCGATTCATTTTTTTAAGAAACCCTAATACTTCTAGGTTCGATTTGAAGTTTGAGTGCATTTACGATGTGTTTGCATGTCTCTCATGAGCATTCTAGGCTTCATGTATATTCTATATGCTCTTGTGCTTCCTGCTCTAATTTGTTTTTAGGGTTTCTCTGATTTTGTTCAACACATGTTATTGATCATTTAATAGGTCTGACTATTTGTTTTATTGACTGTAAACATGATAATTTATATTGATTTTTGTGTAACCTCTTTAGACCTGCGATATCTTCCCTAAATCTGTGATTTTGTGTATTTTTCTTGTAATTCTGTACTAATTTTTTGAATTGCTTCCTTATTTTTGTGATACTTCCTTTGTTAGTGCTGATTCCTTGTGATTTTCCATCTCATTCATGATACTTTGAACTAACTTTCAGAATTAAAATGGTGCTCTACCTTATTTATGTTCACAAATTTGCTGTTAGTTATTTAACGTGTACTTTCCATACTTGAAAATATTATGTACTTAGTCCTTCTTCCATGCTACATGCTTTTTCTGCTCTTATTAAAGTAAAATCAGTTCTTTCCCCTATTTGATACAACTTGTACCATTTGAACTATAACTCCATAATTGAAGGGAGTCCGAATTTTTTATTGATTCTGATTTGTATTATTTCTATAATATGCTAAGTCAGTACTTATTACCTTATTTTCATGCCTGTTCTCAAACTACAAATACTCCACCCTCTCTTTAGCATAACACACGACCAATTTCACTGCTCTCAGCTCTCTCTTACACACATACATACTCTCTTGTTTCTCTTGCTGTTTACTTGATGCTCAGTTGGCTACAAGCCGAAACTGAGTGATTACATTGCTCTACTTCCCTATTGTTCTATTGCTCTATTACTCTACACACTATTGCTCTATTTCCCTTCATTGTAGTGCTCTTCACTCCTCACTCTGCACTTATTCTCTCATTTTTACTGGTATGTTTTCAGTTTAACTTACATCATCCAAAACAATATGTCTCTATTTGTATTTCACTTCTTTTTGTTTCTCCTATGCTTCTACTTTTGGTTCTATTGTGTCATTTGCAATTAACATGCCTGTTCTGCCATGTGATTACCCCTTCCTTGCAATTCAACATGTCTACTGCTTTCTTACATTTTTTGTACTACTATTCTTCCCTACCCGCTAACCCCCAATACATTATAAGCATGACACCTGGTTATTGTGTGATCCTGAACCCTTTCCCCTAAACCTAATAAGTAACTCTATTTAGCACCCGTTAATCTAATACTGGTATGCTCCTGGCATGAACACTTTGTGGTAGACTATTGCTGTGGTTATTTACGTTATGTAGTACTTCTATGGTGTTAACCTGTGTGCAAATATGCTTTCACATATAAACTACTTGTCATCAATTCCTCCTTTCCCTATTTATGTTAGAACTATGTATGTTGATTTGGTTTTGAGTTGCTGATTATCCTGTTTCTTTTCTTCTTCAATTTGGTTTTCACTAAGGCAAACTCTTCTATTACTTTCCAAAACTTATTTCAAACTAATCATTGTCAAAACTGTTTCCAACTCAATTATTTTAAATTTATGCTAAGCACTTTCATATATACTCTTAGACCACTAAGTTCTGCCCCTTTTGTGTAAGCCTTGTCTTGGGACCCTTGAGCTCCCTCTGAACTTGGACACATAAAAGCTGGCCTTTCCACACTCCACTTACTCTGTATTGGCTTTGAAATTTGGGTGTTAGCACTGATCTTGAGATCCTTAGGGAACCCTGACACACCCAGATATTAGGAAAATCTATGAAACAGTCTTGGAACTTGAGGTGATTTATTACATAACTCAGGGAGGAAGTCCTAATCAGATGCTAAAAGTCTGGGCCTATTTTGAGGCTCTCTATAGTGTAATTTTTACTTTTCTTAAATAATTCATTTAAGTATTGGTCCGTAATAATTATTTGTAAATGACATGCCAAGCATGCCATTCATTAGATATCATGCTATTTAGGATTTATATGTACTATTTTCATCATCTCATCTACACTTAGAACTCCTGTCTATAGGATAAATAACAACAATAAAATAAGCTGCTATTATGTGATTCTGCCCATGTAAACATATTCTAAAGTTTCATTTATAAATCCTGCCTTAGGGTAAGTGTGTTAACACAGTTTGCTATTCATGCACTCACCATATTGCAACGATGCTCCACACTTAGAAATCCTAGTTTAGGTGATCAACATATAAAATTGTCACTCCTGCCTATTTCGAAACTGTGCAAAACTGATATGCATTTAGAAATCCTATTTGATTTATTATGGATCATGTTGCGTTAGACATCATGTAATAGGATCACACTTATCCAATCACACCTAGTCTTAATACAGAGGTATAAATTGTCCTCCAATTCTAAACAAACTGGTAATTAGTCTCTGGATGTTTGCAACATTTAGAATTGCATGCTATTACGTATAACAACATGGAATTATTAACAAATCTGAATAACTACTACATAATATTTTATGCCTAGGCAAGACTTAGGTAACCAACTTTAAAATAAAACCAGAACCCTCTTTGTAATTAGTGTTTAATTGTCTACGTGTTAAAACCAGTAGGCAAGCCTGATTCAGACTTCTTTTTCTGAGTTATGTAATTAATCTAGTTATGTTGTTATCACTTAGATACCATGCTTTAAGGATTTTGAGTTCAAATGCAGACCTTATCTATGTATGAGTCGTGGTGTCTATGTGCATTACTTGTGGAGGTATATTTGGGCCTTCTATCTGTTTTCTGTGTTTTCCCCCTAAATGCAGTCCTATGTGTTCTTATTTTTTGTCTAGTATTTTGCCTTTGAACTTGAGGGTCTGCCTAGAACCCCC
>MU788431.1:46256-101368 GCA_026770625.1 Nicotiana glauca
TAGGAGTCCTAAATTCCTTCGGGATTGATAGGAAGGGACGAGTAACAACATGCAATAAGGGTTAAGACCAATCCTCACTTTAATTTCCTTCACGGGGTGGGAAAGCGTAGATATGGATAAGATGACCGGTGCGCTAATGCCACGCGTAGCCCCTTTCTAATGAGTGATTACCGGGCATTGTATTGATGTGATCCATATTATAAACAAACCTAGGACACCCCTCTTTCATTCACAAATATGCTTAGATTGTAATTCTTTTCAAAATCTTGCTTTTTTTAATTTTATTATTAATTGGTTTTCAAACACCTTTGTACTTAAATTAAATCCCCTATTGTTTGAAGAATACTTGTTTATTTGCTAATTGTACAAATTCACAAAAACTGTTTGGCCTGAAAGCACACTAGTGGATTCTGAGAGGTGCCTAATACCTTCCCCCTAGGATAATTTCAAGCCCTTACCCTACCTCTGGTTGTCAAACATAGCTATAAATGAACCCTACAGGTGACCTAACGCACCTTAAAATTGTTAGGTGGCAACTCTTCAAATATGCAAACCTCCTTCCAAAGGGAAAGAGTTGTCTCAACCAGCTGTCATAAACCTGATTTCACGAGAAAAAGGGGGCGGGACAGCATGGCAACTCTGCTGGGAATTTTAGGCTTTTACCATTTCATACCATTTTTGTGAATTTGTACCCCTTTATGTGCAACTATTTGGTTAATTCCTTTAAGCGTTTAATTTCTTCTTCAAAAAGCAAAACTGACATATATTTCTTGGTTCCTTCCTTTATAACTGCTTTGTATTATAAAACTGATGTATTTATCGCTTTCTTAATGTGCAATTACATGTCAACGTGCTTTTAATTATTACATAATCATGCTCAACATCATACTCCAGTCGTGCCAAACAAATACTATAGCAACGCTTCATGAGTGGTTGTGCCTTTCCTATATCATTACCCCTAAATGCGGAAATGGTTATTTGCGGTAAAACTAGTCGATCAGCGGTGCAGTCGATAGTTCCGTGCCTTCCCCCTTACGTTGTCCGCTCAAGGGTATCGGTCTAAAACCCCATAGAAACCTTACTCTATTTAAATTGCGCATGCATTATGGTCAAACCTTTACACGGGTCAGTTATGTTGTGCACGTAATGATCCTTTAAGATAGCCTTGTCCAAAAGTTCAACGGATTTCCCTAAACCCAAACGGACATCATCACATTCTGTGCATTTATTTGGAGAGATAAATGCTTCATGCTAATTTTTGATGTTAAATAGTCGAGTCTGGTGGGGGTAAGGGCCTAACCTTGTTTTCCTTGCAGAAATATGAGGCACGAAGTCCCCAGATTTGGCATGGTCACCAACATCCACCCAAGTTTTCTAAGTTTGTTAAAAGATTTACATTCTAGTGACAAAACCCTTGTCAGAAGATATCTGGGTAATCTGCCATCCCTCCTAGAGATCCAGCCTAACAACATGATAATAGAAGCTGCTACCTTATTTTGGGAGTGTGAAAGGGCCGTGTTCCGCTTTGGGAACATCGAGATGACATATTTACTAGAGGAGATAGGAGGACTGGCCAGTCTAGTGTGGGAAACCCCGGGTTTACTAATGCCTGAGAACCGCACAGGCAAGGGTTTTCTAAAAATGATGCGTTTGAAGAAGAATGCAGAATTGGTATGTCTAACGGATTCTACATCCTTTTGACTACCTGTATGAAAGGTACGGTCACAGTAAATCATACTGCACCTACCATGGAGAATTTGCCATCACGTACTTGGGACATATCAATCGTAGGGTTTTCGTATTCATGTTTTGCTTCCTGGGTCTTATCGCGTTTCCAATGAAGAAAGGGAGAATCTATACTAGGCTGGTTCTGGTAACCAAGACCCTAATGGAGGGGATTGGTGGGCAGACATTCAGCATTTTACCCATGATCATTACAGACATATACTGATCCTTAGAGAAGTGTCAACGAGGAGCAAAATACTTTGAAGGTTGCAATCTACTACTGCAGCTTTGGCTCATGGAATATTTCCAAAAGGGCGAATACCGATAAGATATTCACCGAAGGGCCTGGGATGACCACATCGCTTTCCATCATCCAAAGAGAATGAATTACATCACCGACATGTTCGCTCAGCTAAGAATTCCAAAGAATGGGTTGAGCTCTTTGATAATCTGACTGAAGAACATGTTCAATGGCTGTTCGAGTGGTTTCTGACAGAGGAGCTCATTGCCCGATCCAAAGATGCCCCTTTCCTGATACTGATTGGTCTAAGAGGAACATACATTTACGTCCCTCTTCGAGTCATGAGGCAAGCAGGTAGGAAGCAAGTCATACCCAGGGTCGACAAGATGAGCCATCTTCGAGCTGACTTCCAAAATGATGATAGTACTTACAAGTGCCAAGCCCAGCACATGTGGCACTGCAATATCATAATGGGGAAAGACATCATCGAGCCAGATAGATATCATGCTGGTTGTACCCCTTTCTATCCAGGTTGGTTGGAAGACAATTGGTATGGTCTAGTCCAGTCAGGGTTCGCTCAAGGTCATATAATTATATATGAAAAGGCCATGGTGCAATTCAAGTACAACCAGCTGTGCAAAGGCATCCGCGAATGCGAGAGCGAACACGGCGAGATACAAGAATCCAACCAAAAACTGATTGAGGAATGGAAAGACATGGATATCAGTGCCAACAAAAGGCTAGGATACTTGGAGCGAGGCATAATAGAACTGAGGAAAAATTTCTCAAAAGGGTTGAAGACTTTCAAAAGGCTGAAGGGACCGAAGGTGGACATCTAGCCAGAGCATACCTGTTGCTGTGACTTCGTGAATTGGGGAAGCTGTTCGAAGGAGCCAAGGATGTCGAATCTAGGCAAGGTCCTTCTGGGACAAAATAGATAGGAATTTACTTTATCGCTTTATGAATGTAATAAGGCCAATGGCCATTAGTGACTTTTATTTCTTGCTTATTTAGTGTCATTTTGAGATTTGCCTATCTTTATCAATAAAATGAGGCATTTAGCATTAAAAGTTCTCCAATTTTATATGTCACTAGGCCTACCTCAGGCACAACGAGGTTCCCAAATTAGTTCTCGCTTTACATTCATGCACATTGTGTTTAAATATTACAATACTTTTATAATCCTCACTGACTTGATTACCTTTTTTTTATTTTATTATTCCTTTCCCCAAAGGCTAGTTCATGCACTCTGGCATCATCATCTTATTTCACAAAATCCAGGGGCCCATTAAAGGCAAGGATAGAGGCAAGAATAAAATGGAAGATTTGAACAACATCAAGAAGGGGAATACAACGGAACGGGTAGAGGCCACTGATGGCCAGGGTATTCGGGTTCCTAACGAGAATGAGTCATAGCTTGAAGATAAACTATTGAAATTCTAGGAAGAACTCGATTAGGTTTCGAATCTGGCACCACGTCATTTTCACTCAACACCCAACATATCAACTTCCCCAGCGCTCAAAACCCTATATCTTTTCAAAACATCCCAAAATAGCAGAATTATCCTGCACCTCATTATCACGTTGCTCCACCAAAGAACCAATGCAACATTTTCCACACCCCAAACAACACTCCACTACTCATCCCAGAACTCCAGAACTCCACAAACGACCATTTCCACACCCATACACCAGGCCATCATAACAATCCTATCTACGTGGAGACCATGTGGCACTCCACCTAACCTATCTCATGCATACTTGAGTCTGATAAAAAGGATCTATTTATCAGGAACTTGGCCGAGGAACTTAAGAAGCGACCAGCCAGATTCAGGGCGTTGAGGGAAGCAAAGGAATTGAGGGGCTGAACTATGAGGATCTTTGCATACAGCCTGATGTCAAATTTCCTGACGGGTTCAAACCTTATAAGTTCGAAATATTTGATGGTACGAGTGATCCAAGGGTCCATCTGAAGACATATTACGACAATTTGGTTGGAGTAGGGAAGGATATGTAAGGATCTGCATAAAGCTGTTCATGAGTAGTTTGAAAGGAGATGCATAATCTTGGTACATCAGCCAAGATCCCAAGAACTGATCAAGCCAGGTGGGAATGGCATCTGACTTTATGGATAGATTCAGGTTTATTACAGAGAACACACCAGACATGTTCTATATTCAGAATTTAAAGAAAAAGCCCACGAACACATTTCGCGAGTATGTTACTTGCTGGAGGTCCAAAGCTGCTAAGGTCAGACCCGCCTTAGAAGAGGAGCAAACGAACAAGTTTTTTTTCCAAGCTCAGCACCCGCATTACTATGAACGGCTGATGATGATTGAGAACCACAAGTTCTCCGATATTATCAAATTAGGTGAAATAATTAAAGAATGTATTAAAAGTGGTATGGTTACAAATTTTGAAGCCTTGCAAGCTACGAATAATGCTTTACAGTCTGGTGGTGTGTCCAAGAAAAAAGGACGTGGGGGCCTTGATGATTGCACAAAGGACCAAGTCTCCCCTTAAATACCAAGCTTACCCAACACCTCCACTCACATACCAGCCAACCCTAAATTACCAAGCACCTTCATACCAAGCTCCGCCACTAAATTATTAGTCATCTCCACCTCCTACATATCAACCTACTTCATCCAGATACTCCCAGCCAGCTCATGTCTACTAAAGCTATAATGCTCAACCATCCCATTATCAATCACCCCCTACATGACAAAATTTCCCTAGACCCCAACCTAATTTCAATCGCAGACCTACAAAATAGTATACAGCCATCGCTGAACCCATCGACCAGCTATATGAGAAGCTCAAAACTGCTAGTTATGTCACCCCATCCCTGCTACAACTCCTGAGAATCTTTCTCAGTGGGTTAGCCCAAACAAGTCCTGTACATACCACTCCGGCATGAAAGGGCATACCATCGATGAATGCCGCTCCTTGAAAAACAAGATACAGCCTTTGATTGATAGCAAGATTATTGTGGCAAAGGAACCCGCTCCAAACATCCGTAACAACCCTCTGCCAGACCATAAGGGTGGAGGTATCCATATGATTAAAGTAGAAGATGACTAGGATCCAGAGGGATCAATTGGGTTGATCATAGAAGGCGATGACCCAAAGAAACCAACAATTACTCTCAATCCGATCATAGTCCAGATCCAACCATCTAAGGACGCTGAGGTGAATATGTCTATACCTCTTGAGTTTAAAGCAGCGCCACCCGTACCAATTGAGGTTGAACTTGTATCTCCAGCAAATGCACCCCCACCATTTGAGGTTGATGTCTTTTCACCCAATGCAAATGTTCCATTCGAAGTGAGGATAGCCGCGCCGGTCCCAGTGGCGATGGCTACCATGCCACCATTCTATACGAATGTTGTACCCTGGGACTGTACAGCCGAGGTAAGAAGGAATGGCACAGTCAGGATTGAAGAAACTGTTGCAGCATAGGGTATGACAAGAAATGGTAGAGTCTATACCCCCGAACATCTAGCTGACTCAACCAAGCAGGCCTCCAATCGGCTGCCCCAAATTGAGACAGGTCCGGATGATCTTTAGAGAAAAATACATTCCAAGGAATATTCATTCATTGACCAGTTAAATAAGACGCCAGCACAAATATCCATTCTCTCCTTGCTGCAAAATTCCTAAGCGCATAAGAATGCTTTGTTAAAGGTGCTAAATGAATGTACGTACCAAATAACATCACTGGCGGGGAAATGGCTAATATGGTAGGCAAAGTGCTAGAAAGCCATAAGATCACCTTTTATGAGGACGAGCTGCCACCTGAAGGGCTGGGCACAACAAAGCATTGCACATCACCGTGCAATGCGAAGATTATTTCATCACTAGGATGCTGATCGATGGAGGTTCCAGTCTTAACATTTGTCCGCTGATATCACTCAAGAAGTTGGGCAAATGGCTGCATGAGATAAAGGATGGAGCAATCAATATGAAAGCCTTCAATGGTTCTTAGAGGTCCACCATAGGAGAGATTAGTCTATACCTATAGATAGGACCAACCTGGTTCTAGGTCAATTTCCAAGTAATAGATGTACCAGTGTCTTACAAATTACTGCTGGGACGGCCATAGATTCATGCTGCTAGGGCCATAGCATCAATGCTGCATCAGGCAGTAAAGTTCGAATGGAATCACCACGAAGTGATCATTCATGGCGATGGTAGCAACCCTATATACAGTCGCCAAACCATTCCGGCGATCGAGGGAAGAAGGAAGCTGGGTGGAGAAACTTACCACCATATTTAGTGGGCCGATTCTATCGACAAAGACAAATGGTGGGATAGAAAAATCGAGAGTATACTGAGTTGGAGTGAGTACGAACCAGACAAAGGGTCGGCAAGAACCTCTAGGGAATCTCTAAACCCATAAAACTCAAGAAACATGGCACTACCTTCAGTTTGTGATATGAATACACCTGGGAAGAATTCAATAGCTGGTCGCCACTATGGCGCGGTCCTTACTACCTACTAGAGCAGCCAATACCGCATCTGGAGCAGACCTTCCAACAGGCCAACATTATTTATGGGTCGGATGAAGAAGAAGCACTTGCAGCAGTGAAGAACTTATTTCTAGAAGATAGTGATATGGACTGTTGCATTATTCTCGAGGAGGAGGGGGAGGAAGGCCCTTCCATACAGGTTGTGAGCAGAGGGGTACACCTCAAGAATTAGACGACCAGGACAACCAATGACCAACGAGCCTCGGGGTAGCAAGGCTAAAACAAACGTTATTCACTATTTATTTACTAAATGGTTTTCTTTTCGTATTTTTCAATTCCTGCAATAAGATCTTCGATGTTCAAAACAGTTATTCAATCTATCAAAAGCATTTTTGATTTTTCTTATGAATTAATATTTATCGCTGTTGTTTTCTCTCCTTGATTTACCAATACAACATTACTATTACTGATCGCCTCATACTGCATCTCCATTGCTAAAAGATCGCCACATACTACATTGCATAGCTAAAAGATCACCATATACTGCATCCTTCATGGGTTGAAATATCACCAACTCATTCAAAGGCATCATCATTCAGAGGCATCATCTTCATAGCCCGAGAACACCGTGTCATAGCCTGAGGATTTCTTTCAATCTTTAGCATATTATTATTTAAAGGCGTCATGTTTCAGAGGCACCATCCTCATAGCCCAAGAAAGTCATTTCCCAGGACATCATGGTCTAAGGATATCATCCTCATCGTCTGAAGACAACATTCATGGTCCAACGAGAATTTACATCATTTTTAAATTTATGCACAGTATATGCTTGTGTTGATCCTATTTGTAGGTGAAACAGCGAGCAACAACTATCCCAACAGGAGCGATCCCGCTCCAGTTCCCTCAAGCCATATCAAACCTAACCATTCCCATAAATTGTTCACTCACCTAGCCCTAGATGTTGCGTCCATTCTTGAAATAGATTCATCAGTATACTCCGCTGATGGATCCAGAACTACATACGGCCTGATTCCTGTGAAACTAGGGATATGTAGGCAGCTCAGAATCCAGGGCGCGGCCTAATATCTTGAAGTATTTTGCTTATTCAAAATTGGCCATCGTGTCTTTACCCGAAAATCTTTCATCCTTCCCCGGTAAAGAGGAGCAACTATTGATACCCAGTTTTTCCTTATATATTTTAAATATGCAAAAATACATTCAAAATAGCATATATAAGCATGCCCAGGGTTTTATTTATTTTTCCCATAATTTTAAGGGTTTTATTTTTTCCCTTTTTATACATAAAATCTCCCACAATTATTTTGATAATTCATCTATTGGATTTATATATTTATACAAAAATATGGCTAAGGTAATTTTTGTATATTTTTATAATTACAAAAAAAACTAAATTGCACATAATTGCAATATTAGCCCTTTTAAGATTTAATTATGTTTTATATGCATAAAATTGGATCATGTATTTTTAAATTTCCAATTATGTATTTTAAATTATTTTAGCATTTTCAAATTATTTTTAGAAATTATCTACTATTTTTATAAATTAAATAGGGAAAAACTGGTTATTTAAATTATAGCCAAATTGGCTTTCAATTATAGCCAAATCGGGCCCCCAATTCCCAGCATAATTTTACAATTAAAAAACCCAACACACACCCTATTAACCCATACCCAAACCCTGAACTCACCTATCATTTCTAATCTCGACCGTTGATCTCCCAGATCAACGCTCCCCGTTATTTCCTTCCTTTTTTAATCCAACGACCCCCGAAATCCTATCCCATTCTCTCATTTGCGCCGCCCTTGAATCCCTTCCTCTCTAAATTCTCTCTAAGATCTAACTGAAAACCTAATCGCCTTCACTGGTGTGAACCCCTTCTATGATGTTTCTATGTTTTCTCCGACCAAACCTGGTCTTCCACACGCCATGGCTCTTCTATTTCTTGGATCCTTGAGATTTTCTCAAGGGAATCCCAGCTGGTGCCGGTTTGGAACTTTGTTTATCAACCTGTCTCAAGCCATTTTCCGTTTGTGAGTAAGAACTTCTCCTTATTTTATTACGGATCTATGGGTTCTTGTCCTATTCTCTCATCTCTACTACTTTTCTAAAAACCCCAGCCATAAATCCTCCGATATTTTTAGATATGTGATGGATCTATGAATCATTTAAGGTTCTCACCTATTTTCCTCAAAAGATTTCTCTGATTTCAAATGATTTCCTCATTTTTCAGACTAGGGTTTCAAAACCCTTTCGCTAAAATGACTTCTTTCTTATTTTTAGCAATTACTTTGTGACTTTTAGCATGTTTAAACATCACTTGACTCTTTCCTTTTGCTCGATTCATTTTGTTAAGAAATCCTAATACTTCTGGGTTCGATTTTAAGTTTGAGTGAGTTTGCAATGTGTTTGAATGTCTCTCATGAACATTCTAGGTTTCACGTATGTTCTATATGCTTTTGTGCATCCTGCTCTAATTTGATCTTAGGGTTTCTCTGATTTTGTTCAACATGTGTTATTTATCGTTTAATAGGTCCGACTATTTGTTTTATTGACTGTTCACATGATAACTTATATTGATTTTTGTGTAACCTCCTTAGACCTGCGATATCTTCCCTGAATCTGTGATTTTATGTATTTTCCTTTCAATTCTGTACTGATTTTTTGAATTACTTCCTTTTTTTTGTGATACTTTCCTTAGTTAGTGTTGATTCCCTTGATTTTCCATCTCATTCGTGATTCTTTGAACTAACTTTCAGAATTAAAATGGTGCTCTACACAAATATGTTGTTAGTTATTTAACGTGCACTTTCCTTACTTGAAAATATTTTGTACTTAGTCCTTATTACATTCTACATGCTTTAGCTACTCCTATTATGGTAAAATCAGTTCTTTTCCCTATTTGATACAACTTGTACCCGTTTGAACTATGACTCCCTACTTGAAGAGAGTCCAAATTTTTAATTGATTCTGATTTGAATTATTTCTATAATTATGCTAAGTCAGTACTTATTACCTTATTTTCCTTCTTGTTTTCAAACTATAAATACTCAACCCTCTCTTTAGCATAACACACGAGCAATTACACTGTTCTGAAATCTCTCTTACACACATATATACTCTCTTGTTTCTCTTGCTGTTTACTTGATACTCAATTGGATGCAAGCCAAAACTGAGTGATTGCATTGCTTTACAGCCCTATTTTTCTACTATTCTAAACACTACTGCTCTAAACACTACTGCTCTACTTCCCTTCATTGTACTGCTCTGCACTCCTCACACTGCACTTATTCTCTCATTTTTACTGTTATGTTTTCAGTTTAACTTATAGCATCCAAAACAATATGTCTCTATTTGTATTGCAATTCCTTTTGTTTCTCCTATGCTTCTACTTATGGTTCTGCTGTCTCCCTTGCAATTAACATGCCTATATTGCCATGTGATTACCCCTTCCTGCAATTCAGCATGTGTGTTGCTTTCTTACATTTTTTCTACTTCTATTCTGCCCTACCACCTAACCCCCAATATATTATAAGCATGACACCTAGTTGCTAAGTGATCATGAACCCTTTACGCTAAACCTAATGAATAACACTATTTAGCACCCCTTAATCTAATACTTTTAAGCTCCAGGCATGAACCGTTTGTGGTAGAGTATTGCTGTGAATATTTACGTTCTGTAGTACTTCTATGGTGTTAGCCTATGTGCAAATATGCTTTCAAATATAAACTAATTTTCCCTAATTCCTCCTTTCCCTATTTGTGTTTGAACTATGAATGTCGATTTAGTTTTGAGTTGCTGATTCTCCTATTTCTTTTCTTCTTCAAACTGGTTTTCACTAAGGCAAACTGTTCTACTGCTTTCCAAAATTTATTTCAAGCTAATCATTGTCAAAACTTTTCCCAACTCAATTCTTTTAAATATATGCTAAGCACTCTCATATATACTCTTAGACAACTAAGTTCTGCCCTTTTTGTGTGAGCCTTGCCTTGGGACCCTTGAGCTCCCTATGAACTTGGATACACAAAAGCTGGCCTTTCCACACTGCACTTACTCTGTATTGGCTATGAAATTTGGGTGTGAGCACTGCCCGGGATCCCTTGAGATCCTTAGGGAACCCTGACATACCCAGATATGAGGAAAAGCTATGAAACAATCTTGGCAATTGAGGTGATTTATTACATAACTCAGGGAGGAAGTTGTAATCAGGTGCTAAAGGTCTAGGCCTGTTTCAGGCTCTCTATAGTGTAATTTTTTCTTTTCTTATGTAATTTATTTTAGTATTAGTCTGTAATAATTATTTGTAAACGACTCTGGATTAGATAGTGAAAAGGGGTGGGTAATATGCATGTTGTAGTATAATCCAGGGTAGAAATCATGTTCCTAGGTTTACTTTCTCTATGCACAATAGTAGCTATGTTTAGTTACAACATGCCACGCATGTCATGCATTAGATATCATGCTATTTAAGATTTATATGTACTATTTTCAGCATCTCATCCACACTTAGAACTCATGTCTATAAGGTAAATAATAACAATAAAATAGACTGCTATTATGTGATTCTGCCTATGTAAACATATTCTGAAATTTTATTTAGAAATCCTGCCTTAGGGTAAGTGTGTTAACATAGTTTGCTATTCATGCACTCACCATGTTGCAACCATACTCTACACTTAGAAATCATGCTTTAGGTAATCAACATCAGAAACTATCACTCCTGCCTATTTCCAAATTGTGCATAACTTGATATGCATTTAGAAATCCTGTTTGAGTTATTATGTATCATGCTGCATTAGAAATCATGTTATAGGATCACACTTATCTAATCATTCCTAGTCTAAATACAGAGGTATAAACAATCCTCCTGTTCTAAACAAACTAGTAATTACTCTCTGGGTGTTTGCAACATTTAGAATTGCATGTTATTAGGTATAACAACCTGGAATTATTAACAAATCTGAATAATTGCTACATGTTATTTTATGCCTAGGAAAGCCTTAGGTAGCCAATTTTAATAAAAACCAGAAGCCTCTTTGTGATTAGTGTTAAATTGTTAACGTGTTAAAACCAGTAGGCAAGCCTGATTCAGACTTCTTTTCTGAGTCACGTAATAAATCTGGTTCTGCTGTTATCACTTAGATACCATGCTTTAAGGATTTTGAGTTCAAATGCGGACCTTATCTATGTATGAATCGTGATGTCTATGTGCATTACTTGTGGAGGTATATCTGATGCTTCTATCTATTTTCTATGTTTTCCCCCTAAATGCAGTCCTATGTATACTTCTTTGTATCCTAGTATTTTTTCTTCGAACTTGAAGGTATACCTTGATGCCCCCCCCCTATAGGATAGGAGTCCTAAATTCCTCCGGGACTGATAGGAAGGGACGTGTAACAGCATGCAATAGGGGTCGAGACCGATCCTCGCTTTAATTTCCTTCACGGGGCGAGAAAGGGTAGATATGGATATGATGAGTAGTGCCCTAATGCCACGTGTAGCCCCTTTCTATGGAGTGATTACCGGGTAATACATTGATGTGATCCATATTATAAACAAACCTATGACACCCCACTTTCATTCACAAATATGCTTAGATTGTAAATCTTTTCAAAATCTTTTTTTTTATTAATTGATTTTCAAACACCTGTGTACTTAACTTAAATCCCTTATTGTTTGAACCATAATTGTTTATTTTCTAATTTTACAAATTCACAAAAATTGTTTGGCCGGAAAATACACTAGGGGATCCTGAGGGGTGCCTAACACCTTCCCCTTAGGATAATTTCAAGTCCTTACCCTATCTTTGGTTACCAAACGTAGTTATGAATGAACCCTATAGATGCCATAACGCACCTTAAAATCGTAGGTGACGACTCTTCAATAATGCAAACCCCCTTTGCAAAGGGAAAGAATTGTCTCAATCAGATGTCATAAATCCGATTTCGCGAGAAAAAGGTGGCGGGATAAGGAGGTGGCTTATGAGCTTGCTTTTCCACCCAGCTTGTCGAGTGTGCATCTGGTATTTCATGTTTCTATGCTCCAAAAGTATATTGGGGATCCGTCTCATTTTTTGGATTTTGGCACGGTTCAGTTAGATGATGATTTGACTTATGATGTAGAGCCACTGGCTATTTTGGAGTGTTAGGTTCGAAAGTTGAGGTCAAAGGATATAGCTTTTGTGAAAGTGCAGTGAAGAGGTCGGCCCTTGGAGGAGGCTACATGGGAGACCGATCGGGAGATGCGGAGCAGATATCCTCGCCTATTTGAGGCTTCAGGTATGTTTCTTGACTCGTTCGAGGACGAATGCTAGTTTAAGAGGGGAAGGATGTAATGACCTGGCCGATCATTTCATGAGTTACCGCTCGGTTTTCCCCATTTATTCTTCTTATTGTCTTGTTCAACTATATTTTCTTTTATCGGGTTGGTTGGATCGGGTTTTGATAGGTTTTGGTAAGGTTTGAGATACTTCGTCTTTTTGAGTAAGCTTAAGTTGGAAAAGTCAGCCGGATGTTGACCTATGTAAAAAGGGCTCAAACGTGAGTTATGATTGTTTAGATAGCTTCAGGGAGTCATTTGGGACTTAGGAGCATGAACGTAATATGTTTTGGAAGTCCAGAGGCATTTTAGGCTTGAATTGGCGAAATTGGAATTTTGGCGTTTTCCAGTTGATAGGTGAGATTTTGATATAGGGGTCGGAATGGAATTCCAGGAGTTGTAGTAGGTCTGTTGTGTCATTTGTGATGTGTGTGCAAAATTTTAGGTTATTCAAATGTGGTTTGATAGATTTTTTGATCGAAAGAGGAATTTGATAGTTTTTTGAATTCTTACACTTGAATCCGATGCAAATTTGGTATTTTAATGTTGTTTTGAGCGTTCCGAAGGTTGGAACAAGTTTGAATGATGATATGGGATAGGTTGGCATGTTTGGTTGAGGTCCCGAGGGCCTCGGGTGAGTTTCGTGTTGTTAAACGGATCATTTCATGTTGAAGGAAATTGCATAAAATCTACTATTAGTGTTGCAGGATTTTGGCCTTCGCGTTCGCGATGGGGGTCCCGCGTTAGAGATGGGATTTTTAATAGCTGGGTGGAATGTTTTAAAAGGCCATATCCGCGAATTTTAGCCTAAGTTTCACCATTGTTGGCGATTTTGGAGTTTTTTTTAGGAATATTGAAGAGGGAATCAAGGGGAAACACTTGGAGGTAAGATTTATGGACATAATACTCAATCATCATGTGATTTCTACCGAATTAATCATGGAATTTGTGGAAATTAAGCCTAAAAACTGGAATCTAGTGCTTGGAAATTAGACATCTAAATCTAGGGATTTGAGGGTTCATATGTGATCGGATTTTGATGTATTTGATATGTATGAACTCGTGGGGAGATAAGAAATTTATTGATGTAATTTTTTTGAAATTTTGAGACGTGGGTACGGGGGTCGAGTTTGGTCAATTTCAGGATTTGTGTTTTAATTTGATTACTTTCAAGTGGGGTTTGTTCCCTTAGCATATTTTGATGGTTATGTACTGATTTTGGTTAGATTTAGAGTATCCGGTGGCTGATTTGAGAGGCAAAGGCACTGCGGGGTAGTTTTTGGACCGGATAGAGGTAAGTAATGATTGTAAATGCTATCCTGAGGGTATGAAACCCTTGATTACACATCGTCGTGCTATTTGGAGGTGATGCACACGCTAAATGATGAGTGTGGGGTCGTGCACCATTGGGAATTATGACTTCGTCTGTCCCGTATGACTGTTTTACCATGTATTTGATTGAAAACGATTTGCTATCATCATGTTTTGGACTGAATGTCACATTTGGGTCTCGCGCCAACTATTTTGGACCCTTAGGGGATTTTTACTACTATTCCTAACTATTTTGACTTTATAATTACACTTGGTCATGATATATTCTACTGTTTCCATAACTCAGCCATCTTAAGTGATATTTTGGGTGAGCATCATATTTTTACTGTGCCCGAGTGGCTTTTTGAGATTTCTGACTGAGTAGGGCCGAGGGCCTGTGTTGTGAGGTTATTATGGGATTGGGCTGCGGGGCGCAGCAGTATTGTGTTGATTCATGATTATAGGCCGAGGGCTTGAGTTGTATGCCACGAGGTGGCTTGATATGAGGCGGAGAGATTGTTTGATTATGCCACGAGATGGCTTGTTATGGCGCTTGGGCCCTAAGGGGCCCCTCCCGGAGTCTGTACACCCCCAGTGAGCGCGGGTACCCAGTGTGATATGTGAGATAGCCCGAGGGGCTGATGTTGTTTCATGTTATTGCCCGAGGGGCTGATTCTATTGACATTTTGCCCGAGGAGCTGAATTATGCATCTATATCTTCTCCCTGTTTTCATTTACTCATTTGAACTATTAAAAGATATTTTAAGAGGCTTTTTGCTGAACTAAGGTGCTTTTATAAGTTTTGCACTGTTTTATTTCATTGTATTGGCTTTATACTGTCTCTTTGTAGCATTTGTTGTGTTTTATGTGTTTTCTTATCGCTCAGTGCCTTTACTTTTATTACTTACTGAGTTGGCATACTCACATTACTTCCTGCACCCTATGTGCAGATTCAGGAGCCTCGGGTCATGCTAGTGAGGGTTGATTGCTCCCAGCAGGCTATTCGGAGTTCACTAGGTAGCTACTTAGTGTTCGCAGCCTAGTGTTTCTCCCTCCTATCTTTACTTTCCCTTGTTCTAGATTCCGTAATAGACTGTGTAATCTCTTTCACACTTTGAGACAGATGTTTAGATGCTCATTACTAGTGACACCCCGAAGTCGGGCTGTGTGTATTTCTGCGTTTGTTCTATTTAACTTTATTTTGGGATTTATCACCTGTTAATGATTCAAATTGAATTATTATAACTGTTTAAATGGATTTAGAGTTTGTGTCGGCTGACCTTATTTTATGATAAACGCCATCACGGTCGGGTCTGGTTTAGGGTCGTGACATTACCCCTCTTCCCAAATATCATAACTCCCTTCATGGGTGAAACTTTCAGTAAAAGTTTCTCCCCAACCTTGTAAGATACATTACGAACTTTTCTGACAGCATAACTCTTTTGCCTTGACTATGCTATACGAAGTCGGTCTTGGATCACTTTCACCTTGTCCAAAGCATGCTGCACTAAGTTTGTATTCAAAAGTCTAGCCTCGCCCGGCTCAAACCATCCCAATGGAGATCTACACCACCTCTCATACAAAGCCTTATATGGAACTATTTGAATACAAGATTGATAATTGTTGTTGTAAGAAAACTTCGTGAGGGGTAGAAACTGGTCCCATGAACTACAAAAGTCAATAACGCATGCACGTAACATATTCTACAATATCTGAATAGTGTGTTCAGACTGACCATCCATCTAAGGGTGAAACGTTGTGCTCAACTCAACCTGAGTACCCAACTCTCGCTGCACGACCCTCCAAAACTGTGATGTAAACTGAGTACCTCTATCTTAAATGATGGAAACCTGACACCATGTAGGTGAAAAATCTCTCTCATATAAATCTTAGCCAGCCTCTCTGAGGAATAGGTAGTACACATAGGAATGAAGTGCGCGGACTTGTTTAGCCTATCCACGATCACCCAAATAGCATCGAACTTTCTCAAAGTCCGTGGGAGTCCAATTACAAAATACATGGTGATTTGCTCCCACTTCCACTCTGGAATCTCTATCTGGTGATGTAAGCCACCCGATCTCTGATGCTTATATTTCACATGCTGACAATTGAGGCACCGAGCTACAAACCCAACTATATATTTCTTCATCCTCCTCCACCAATAATGCTACCTCAAATCTTGATACATCTTCGCGGCACTCGAATGGATGGAATACCGCATGTTATGGGCCTCCTCCAGAATTAACTCCCGAAGTCCATCTACATTGGGTACGCATACCGACCCTACATCCTCATAACCCCTCATCTCCAATAGTCACATCCCAGGTATCATTATGCAGGACCTTGTCCTTGAGGACAAGCAAATGAGGATTTTCATACTGTCGCTCTCTGATACGATCAAATAAAGAAGACTGATAAACCACACAAGCTAAGATCCGACTGGGCTCCGAAATATCCAACCTCACAAATCGATTGGCCAAGGCTTGAACATTAACCGCAAGAGGTCTCTCACCACCATGAATGAATGCAAGACTGGCTATACTAACTACCTTCCTACTTAAGGCATCGACCACTACATTGACCTCCCCCAGATGATACATAATAGCAATATCATAGTCCTTTAGCATCTCCAATCACCTCCGCTGCCTCAAATTGAGATCCTTCTGTTTTAACAAGTGCTGGAGGCTACGATGATCCGTAAACACCTCACAAGACACACCATAGAGATAGTGCCTCCAAATCTTTAACATATGAACAATGGCAGCCAACTCCAAATCATGAACATGGTAGTTCTTCTCATGGGGCTTCAACTGATGAGAGGCATAAGCAATCACCCTACCCTCCTGTATCAACACACACCCAATGCCGACTCGAGAAGCATCACAATATACCGAATAAGAGCCTGAACCTGATGGCAATACTAACACCGGAGTTGTGGTCAAGGAAGTCTTGAGCTTCTGAAAGCTGGCTTCACACTCATCCGACCACCTGAAAGGAGCACCATTTTGGGTCAAGATGTTAAAGGGTGATGCAATAGATGAAAATCCCTGAACGAACCGACGATTATAACCCGCCAAAGTAATAAAGCTACGAATATCTGTGGCTGAGGACGGTCTGGGCCAACACTGAAACACCTCTATCTTCATTGAATCAATCTGAATACCCTGGCTGGACACCACGTGTCCTACGAACGCCACTAAATTGAGCCAAAACTCACACTTGGAGAACTTTGCATAAAGTTTCTCCTCAATTAACCACTGCAATACAACTTTTAAATGCTCAACGTTCTCCTCCTAACTACGTGAATACACAAGAATGTCATCAGTGAATACAATAATGAACGAGTCGAAATAAGGCCAAAACATGTTGTTCATCTAATGCATGAACGCCGTTAGGGCATTGGTTAGCCCAAAAGACATAACAAGGAACTCGTAATGAGCATATCGGGTCCTAAAAGCCGTCTTAAGAATGTCAAGTCCCTGATCTTCAATTGGTGGTACCCTAACTTGAGATCAATCTTGGAGATAACCCTCGCTCCCTGAAGCTGGTCAAATAAATCATCAATACGAGGCAAATGATACTTGTTCTTGATTGTGACTTTGTTCAAATTCCTATAATCAATACACATTCTCACAGTACCATCCTTCTTCTTCACAAATAGAATAGGCACACCCCAAGGTGACACACTCAGCCGAATAAACCCCTTATCAAGGAGTTCCTGAATTTCCTCCAATTCCTTTAACTCCACCAGTGCCATATGATACGGTGGAACAGAAATAGGTTGAGTACCCAGTACCAAATCAATGCCAAAGTCAATATCCATGTCCGGTGTCATGCCCAACTGGTCTGTAGGAAACACATTTGGAAAGTCCCTCATTACCGAAACTAAATCAGTGGAAGGAGTCTCTAAACTGACATCCCTCATAAAGGACAAATAAGAAAGACAACCCTTCTCAACCATCCGCTAGGCCTTCAAGTATGAAATCACTCTACTGGGAACATAATCCGATGAACCTCGCCACTCAATCTGTGGAACCCCCGAAAAATCCAACATCACCATCTTAGCGTGACAGTCCAAAATAACATGGCACAGAGACAACCAATTCATGCCTAATATCACATCTAAATCGACCATACTAAGCGACAGAAGATCTAATCGGGTCTCTAAAACTCCCATTCTCACCACACAGGACCGATATATGCATTCCAAATCAATATTATCACCCATAGAAGTGGATACATGAACAGATGAAACAAGAGACCCGTGGGACGTATCTAGAACATGAGCAAAATATGATGACACCTATGAAAAAATGGAACAAGGATCCAATAATACAAAAGCGTCCCTGTGGCAAACTGAGATAATACATGTTATCACAGCATCTAAAGTAATAGTATCCGGTTTGGCAGGGAGTGGATAGAAATAAGCTTGACCATCAGCTGATCGGCCCCCTCTAGGGCGACCCCTAGCTGACCGACCTCCACCCCGGGCTGGCTGGACGGGTGGGGAAGTAACTGGTGCTGAAGCAGAAAGTTGACTCCTCTGCTGGGATAAACCTCATGTATGGAGGTGACAGAATCTCTTGATATGACCCAAATCTCAATACTCAAAGCACCCTCTACAGGCCACTATCAATGGGGACTGAAGGGAGCCCTAAGCACCAGGATATCCACTAGAAGAACCAGTCATAGATAAACCCTGAACTGATGGTGCGTGAGTCTAACTCTAAGCTGGAAGAGCACTGAGGGATGAGTGGCTCTGATGTGAACTATGAGAACATGGCCAGATGATCCACCACAGTGACCCGTACGAGCTGACAAGGCATGTCTGAATGGACGACCTCTACTGTGCTAGAACTGACCTCCAGAAGGAACACCACCAAAACTACCAGATGCACGAAGCCTCTTAGCTTCCCTCTCAACTCGCTCCTGGCGGCGAACTGACTCTATCTTCCAAGAAATGTCAACCACCTCCTCAAAAAAAACACTAGACACTCTCTCTCTTGTCATGCTCTCTTGTCACAAGAATCCGTAGCTGATAAGCGAGGCCATCCACTATACTCCTTATCCTCTCCTTGTCTATGGGAACCAACCAAACAACATGACAGGCCGACAACTCAAAAAATCTCATCTAGTACTGCTTCACAATCATATCATTCTGACGTAACTGCTTGAACTATCTGCGCAGCTTTTCTCTGCGGGTCTGTGGCACGTACTTCTGTAGGAATAGAATAGAGAACTGCTGCCAAGTAAAGGGCGCTGCACCAACCGGCCTACGTCTTTCATACGCCTTACACCAAGTAAAGGTAGCTCCAAGAAAAATAAAGGTAGTGAACGAGTCCTCACTAGTCTCTAGAATACCCGTTGTACAAAGAATCCTCTAATACTTATCCAAGAAACCCTGGGAATCCTCACCGTCTCTACCACTAAAATTTGGAGGACGAAGTCTACCTAACCTCTCCAACCTACGCTGCTTATTATCTGGCATGACTGGAACTACACAGTCCTGAGAAGTTGCAACTGGTTGGGCAGGTGGTGCCCCCGGTGTCTGAAGTCCATGAACAACCTCATCGGTATGTGAGCTGCGGGAGTCTGAGTGCCTCCTTCGGCCTGAGAAGTAGTTGTTGTAGTAGAAACAACAACCGCTTGAGCAAGACTAGTCTACACGGTCAGAATCTAATCTAAGGTCTCCTAAGTCCTAGAATAACCATAGGCACAGCTGATGCCGGAGCTGGTCCCGCTGGGGCATCTATACTCGAATCCTGATCCTGAACTGGGGAAGCTGGTGGATCTGCTGGTACTGCCCTAGCTGCAATGCGAGCTGTACCTTTACCTCTACCACGAGCTCTATCGTGACCTCGGCCTCTCACGACCCCAACTGGTGGTACTGGCGATTGTCCCTCCTAATCGGTAGTAAGTGTCCTCACCATATGTGAGGGAATAGAATAACACAAGTTTAGTTCCAGAATCAACAGGCTCGCACGACAAAAATTCTAGAATGTCAAGTTTTCTTAAGGTCCTGCAGCCTCTCGAAGACAAGTACATACGTCTCCTTAACGATACGTAAGACTCTACTAAACCCGCTCATGACTCTTGAGACCTATGCAACCTACGATCTAATACCAACTTGTCATGACCCAAAACTTAACCCGTCGTGATGTCACCTATCATGAAACTAGGCCATCCTCAACTCAATATAATCCAAACCACAATACTGGAATTTAAAACATTTGCTGAAACAAACATTTATCGTTTGAATAAACTGTTTAGAACATAAGACAAAATTCAAAATATGGTGCAGCCAGCCCAAAACAAGTGTGTCACGAAGTACATGAGCGTCTAAATAAATAGCATAGTCTACTACAATGTTTGCTGAATACAGTAAAACACAACTAGAGTAGAGAAGGAGGGTCAAGGCATGCGAACGCCATGCAGATACCTCAACAATCTCCAAAGCCTGCACCATCGATCAATGATTGCCACTGGGATCGAAAGTACCTGGATATGCACACAAGGTGCAGGGGGTAACATGAATACACCAACTCAGTAAGTAACAAGTCCGCCCTATGGGCTGATAGGTAGTGACGAGCGTAACCTGAATAGAAAATAGAAATAAACTGAGCGGAAAAGTAGGCATGGTATCAGTCAAAGAATACAGCTCAAATAGTACAATGAATATAGATATGAACAATGTGAGATATACAGCTCAACTAACTTTACATGCCAATGCACCGAATGTATGAAATGCATTATGGGCTCCCCTTCTCATGTATTCAACTACTCGGTACTGCATATGGCCATCCGGCCCAGGGAAATCCATCCCAGAACATATACAACACTTAATGCAAGTCAACCAGTATCGAGGAACAAGGGTAATCAAACCCTGAGAAGAAATTCATCTCCAGGTATATATATGTATATATATATATATATATATATATATATATATATATATATATAACACTCAACCACTCGCTACCGCATATAGCCATCCGGCTCTGGGAAATCCATTCCGGAACATACTCATCGTTGACTATAAGTCACTCGGTACCGAAAAAAGGGTGATCCAACCCTTTGGAGAAATCCATCTCCAGATATCAATGCTTCGGACAAATCCATGTCCACGGAAATCCATCCCTCAAAATATCACTTGTGCTCACTGGGGTGTGTTACAGACACTGGAGGGGATACTACATCCCAAGCGCCATCATAACCATCAATATAACCGTTGCGGTATGCATCCCGATCCCATAACTATAACTCATAATCAGGCCCTCGGCCTCACTCAGTCATCACTCTCTAGTCTCTCACACACGGGCTTACAACGACATAGAACTAGCCCGAAATAATGATATGATGTGCCAAATGATGACAACTGACACCGAGACATGATATGATACGCTTGAATAAGACTGAGTACAGAATATCAATGAATTTAATGAAATGACAGTAAGAAATGACCACTTGGGTCTCAACAATATGGGAGTGAAGTCCTATTACGATAGTTAGCATGATATACAGTACAGTTACTTACTCGCATGATAGAAACAAAGATATCAGCAAGAAAGAATCACTAAGCAGTGCCATGGAATGAACCAGGCCACAACACTCACGGTCCACGCCTATACGCTTGTCACCTCAATAGAATCATATAAAACATAATTCGAGGTGTTGAACACTCAGAACCAAGTTTGGAAGCGTTACTTGCCTCAACCAAGCCAAAATCCTACTCCATGATGCCTTTTCCATTCAAATTGACCTATGGATGCTTAGAATCTAGCCATAAACAATTCGATACAATCAATACGAGCTAAAGGACTCAATCCCATAAGAAAATACTAAGCTTTAGGACAAAAGTCAACTCAAAAGATGGGCCCTGGGGCCACGTCTCGAAATCTGACAAAGGTCACTAAATCCGACAACCCATTCGATTACAAGATTAACCATACTATATTCACACAATTCCCACTTCGAATCGGCTTTCAAATCCCAAAAGTTAATTTTATGAAGTGCCACAATTTTTTCCCAAATTTTGTCTCAAATTACTAATTAAATGATGAAATCAATGATATATTCATGATTATTAGCCAAAACCGAGTTAGAATTACTTACTCCAATTATTTCCTTGAAAAAATCCCGAAAATTCGCCTCAAAACGAGCTCCCAAAAAAGAAAGTGAAATAAAACCCTAACCATCGCTTATATAGCTCTCTGAACTTCTAGCCTGTGGTCCGCGTTTTCCTCACCGCGATCGCGCAACCATCACAGCGGTTCGCAAAATTTCCATCGCGGCCGCCAATCCTGAACTCTTCCCTTTCGCGGTTCGCAAACTTCTACCGCAGCCGCATTCTTCTATCACGGTCCGCGAACTTCCTACCGCAGCTGCACTTTCCAAATGTTACGTGACTTGCAACTTTCAAAACATCACCTATGAGCTATTTTCCAACTCCCAAAGCCAAACAGTGATCCGATAATCACCCGGAACTCACCCGAGGCCCTCGGGACCTCAACCGAACATAACAACATACCTCATAATTTCATTCAAAGTTATACAAACCTTCAAAACACTCAAAACTATGTCAAAACACCAAATCAAGCTTGGATTCAAGCCTTAGGACTCCTAATCTTCAAATTCCACAAACAATGCCAAAACATATCAAACCACGTCCGAATGACCTCATATTTTGCCCAAAGGTCGCAAATAACACTACGATCCTACCCCCAACTTTCGGAATTCCATTTAGACTCCGATACCAAATTTTTCCACTGCCGGCCGAAATCGCCGAATTTCCAACTTTCGCCAATTCATGCCAAATTCTACCACAGACCTCCAACTCACATTTCGGACGCACTCTTGAGTCCAAAATCATCTAACAAATCTAACGGAAGCATCAGTAATCCCATCCAAGATCGTTTAAACATAAGTTAATATCCGATTGACTTTTCTAACTTAAACTTCTAGATAGGAGGCTAAGTACCTTATTTTACTCCAAAACTACTCCGAACCCGAATCAACCAACACGATACAATTAAAGACAGCTGAAGAACACAGAAGGAAGCAGAATTGGGGAAAACAAAGCTATAACTCATGAAACGACCAGTCGGGTCGTTACATTTCTACGACAATAATAATAATAGACGTGTGCGCTATAAACGAAGTAAGAATCATCTTTGCCGATATACCATCCAAGAATGTCTTAAAGGAGCAGATTCAAGAGATCACATCGCTCAGTCATGAGTACTCCAATCCAAACACTAAGCTTAACTTGGAAGCTAAAGAGCTATTTAACTCTTCTCTATAAAGGAAAACCATGGCATTCATCTCAATGTTAGTCTAGGACTAACCAGCCTATTACAATTTAATTTGACAGTTAAAAAATAGATTCACATACAAAAAGTATTTATCAAGTAACTAAAGATAGTTGACCTTTTCCATTGGAGCTTCCGGTATTAAGAAACGAACCAAAGATAACTTATACATCTGTGATTCTCTAGTTGCTTCCTGTCAATTTACACTGGTTCAAGAACATGTCATCTCCACCAACAAATGTTAATAAAATATTGAGACTTCCAGTTACTATTCTGAATGAAAAGGTTCCATCAAACAGGCGCTACCCGTTGATGATGCATCTAGAGTACAATAATATTGGAAGTACTATCAAATTGTAGACATATCTAACAAACTTGGATCATCAAATTGCTTTTAACTGATGAACTGACAGAAAATTGTTGAATACTGCAATGGAAATAGATAAAGAAAAAATGAAAACACTTCCATGTATAAAGAAAAAATATACCATATGCAACGAAGGACCATAAGCATTATCTAAATGAATTTCAACAATTGACAACATCCATTTCAAATTGATTTAAATGACTTACATAGTAACTTATTACTTCTAACCCAAATAGTTAAAGTACATGCTAAAGAACTATTACATATTAGCCAGTTCCAAAACATGGTTTTTGTTGTTTTAGAACAACAGACACTATAGAAGCGAAGCTCGTAAAAAAACTGTCATACTTAAGTAATTATACACTTAAAATCCAATTGTAAGTTCATCTCTTCCAATTGGAAAATCATAGCCAATCAGGTAGGAGAGAAGATATAGTAAAAAAAGAATAAAACATAGAAATCAAAACAGTCACTTCCAATGCAACATTTATTGATTGCAGTGAATCAGATGCGTATTCAAAGACAAGACGGGGATATATACAGGAAGAATAAATTAGGCAAATCAATTGTTTCCCTGTGAACTCAAAATATTCAAATAATTGAAAAAGGGGAATCCATAATCTGCTGATGATAGATGAACCTGACATGAGAAATTCATAGAATCCAATTTTGGATACAACTGCTAGATATACATGAATGCAGCGGACATTTTATGTCCTCTTTTATTTGTATCTACTATAGCTTTCACATTCTCAAAACAGAAGTAGCATTCCAGGAAAGCAGCCAAGTAAATATTCATGTTAGGTTAAAAAGTCAATTGTTGGGCACGTTTAAAAAGTTTTTAGCAGAGTATCAACCTGAAAATGAAAGAAGTATTAATAGGGGTGTGCATTCGATTTTGACCCTTATCGATAATTACTTATCTATTATCGATTTGTACATATACTTATCGTTATCGTTTCAATAAGGTTTCGATTTTTTCGATTTTGATTTATTAATTTTGGGGGCTTATCGATTCGGTTATCGATTACACCAATAAGAAAATTTGCAGGATTCCCCGGAAAGTAAATCGCTATAAACGCGCCTAACTAATATGGACAAAAAGAAGCTAAAATAAGACGAACATCATTTATAACATAAAAATTGTGTCAACAAGCACATGCAACGAAACTAAAGTAAGGGATCAAATGTATGCCACCAACACTCCAACGGTATTAAAAAAAAAACAAAACAAAATACATCATTACGGCTAATTCTGTTTTCCATTAATTTGAACTTCATTCCCTTGATCTTTAAATATGATCATTCCTTAAATGTGGTAGAGGAAATAATAGGGTAAGGGACTTAGGGTAAAGGAAAGAGTATAGATTAGGGAAAATGATATTGTATAGCCGCATTCAAAATAGTAGCGGAATATATATACATTCGGTATGTTGTATTAATTTACACAAATAGGTAATTACTCATTTTACAAGTGTCTACAGTTTAGGGGTGTGCATTCGATTTATCGATTCGATTTTGACCCTTATCGATAATTACTTATCGATTATCGATTTGTACGTATGCTTATCGTTATCGTTTCAATAAGGTTTCGATTTTTTCGATTTCGATAACAAATAATCGATTTGATTTATCGATAAACTGATTCGAATGCACACCCCTAAGTATTACCCATGATAAGGAAGAAGTACAAGACATGGAATGGCTCATATTCATGTTCTTTTAAGACAACCACTTATCTTCAGGTGAAAAAAAAGATAAATAACATTAAAACAAAATTCAATTACCTTCGTACAGGTGAAGGAGAGTCTTGGCATAACTGGTAAAGTTGCTGCCATGGGACAGGAGGTGACGGGTTCAAGCCGTGGAAACTGCCTCAGGCTATGTACAATAGATACTTATAGTCCGGCCCTTCCCTGGACCCCGCACATAGCGGAAACTTAGTGCACCGGGCTACCCTTTTTGTTCCATAAGAACACTGGCCATCAAAACAGTATATTACAAGCCAAAACCTAAAAGGAAGCCGGATAAGGGACTTGCTTTACCTGTAAAAAAATTTACAAACAAGAATTTGAATTAGGCCACAGGATGTTGGAGGATGAAAAAGAAAATGATAATTATTCATCAACCTAGAGTAGCCTATTATATTAAAGTCCAGATTTGCGTCATCAGATATAATACCACATACAGAGTTATTAAAACAAAGCCGTAATATATATACTTACAGAAAGAATAATAGGGCAATTTGTTTTGTGTTCTACATGGGGCAAAAAAGACAATACACACTTCTCAGCCCTCCAACCATTAAATTAGCGATTAGAATCGTCTTCACGCTGAAAGAAATGTACTTGACACTTGGTCGTAGGAGGAATGTTGCAGATACCATGTGCAACAATATGAACTTTGGTCGCAAATCAATGCTACTATGATCACACACGGGTAAGTTGGGTTGGCAAATATGCTAATGATTGACGCTACTGGGGTGTACTATTCAAGTATAAATGAGCTGTTGACTTGCCTTCTACTACTCTCTTTATTTGATATCTCCGCCTGCAAATGCATAATAATAAGTTTACATAACCTAGAAATAATAATGTTCACCGAAAAATTAACAAAATTATCAACTACGACAAACAATAAAACAATTATTTACCTCCTTTTCTGCTAAGGTAACTAAAAACCTCTTTTACGCATGGCATGACACCACCACTTTTTCTGCCAATATGATAACAACAGATGGAACTGGTAGTATTCCCTCAGTGTAATGGCTGCACCACAGTGACTCACGTATAATCATTTCTCGACAGTACCCCATGAGATAGCGCTTACGGATTGTTTGGTAGTTCACATCAATCTCGGCAGAGAAATCCACTAGAAAATCCAAATCCAGGTGTGTGTATATATATATATATATATATATATACTGAAAAATATAAACGAACACAAACAGAAATGAAAAACAGAAACAGAATTTTAATCCGAGCCAATGTTTCCTTAAGGAATTTAATTCCCTCCTAGTACCCAAGGTTGTGGATTATTTCTTCCCAGGATAGAACGAATTACACATCGGTATAGTGGTACTTCAAACCCAAATGTTTCAGCGAACACAAATTTTGATAGCAAATCACACTTAATGTTGTGTTGTTTGATGTTTAAAGTATGCAGAAAAAGGAGGAGAAACTCAGAAAATCATATGGATATTCTAAGCAGAATAGTCTTGTATTTATAGCCAAAGTTGGGTTCAAATCTAAAGAGGTAAAACTTTTCAGAATAGTTGTTTATGCAAAACGGCCATAGCATAAATGCCATAACATAAATGGTTATTTAGTCAACAATAAAGAGAGAAAATTGAAGAGGGTAGTTTAATTTTCAGTTACACGACTGAAATATGGATTGAATTTAATATTAATATTTTATTATTAAAGCAAATATTTAATAATATTTCTGTTAATATTTTACTATTAACAAATAAATTTGGTCCAAAAAATTAATCAGTCAATCGATCATTTGACCAAATCCGAATCCGAATCCGAAGTCGAAGCGAGCGAGCGACGATGATGACGGCGACGGCGCGGGGCTTGCCTTCTTCTAAACTCTTTAAGAGCTAGAAGAAGAGCAATTATTTATATACCCATAAATAACCTCTTCCTCTTCCAATATGGGACGATGCCCCTTTGCCAAGGGGAAAACTTAGAATTTCACTTAAATTTTTTTACTTCTCCTCCATTTTCCATTCACCCTATTTTAAACATATCAATACTTAAAATCCCAACGGTTCCCCACATGAATGAGGAGTGGCTATATCATGTAAATATGCATGAAAAACTGTGTGATTCGCAAGCGAGGATTAATTGCATCTGGATAAGTAGGTTTACCTTTAAACTTTTTGTAGTGAACTTATGTCGGATATACTAGATCAATTGGTATATTTGATATCTTTAAACCGTCGAACTTTGGTATATACCTAGACAACCACAAGTCACACAACCAACCCTTAACCGTCTTTAGTTCTCATTATTGTGTTCGTTTCAGCCATGAACTCCGCATGATTTTATAAGTGCGTAAAGAACTGGCCTTACAAAATTCTCCTTGAGGCAGATAACACTTCATACTTACATAGGTGATTCCTAAACGTGTCATCCCGTAGATACACTATTTGATATACCCGTATCAAATTTAGAAATCATTAAAAACCTTAATGTTTTATCCTTGGTACTGAACATTGTCTCATCACGAGAATGGACTAAAAGTTTAGTTCACAATGTTGAACCGTCATTAATGACTTTGTTTGATCTCCTTGAATCTAAATCTTGGGATCTCCAGTCTTCTATGTAGAGTTACTGCCACTATGACTTGTTCTCTGCAAACAGTTACATTCCTCTTTGATGATTTCTCAACTGCCTGTCTAGTTAGGCCTTTCGTAAGTGAATCCAACACATTATTATTTGACTTTACATAGTCAATCGTGATAATTTCTCTAGAGAGTAATTGCTACTACCAGAAAATAAGCCTATTGGAACGGATATTTTAGAAACGGTGACATAACCGTTGCAATAGACAATCTACTGCAACGGTTGTTACCGTTGCATAAGATATTCTACCCTATTGAAACAGTTCTAAGAGTAAACCGTTGCAGTAGTATAATAACCGTTGCCAAAGATAAATCTACGGCAACGGTTACTTTAACCGTTCTAAACGATTCGTTAATAGCAATGGTTATGTGAAAAATTAGGCTATTGCAACGGTTGCACTTTCCCACCAAATTTTTCCTCTTCTAATTTTACTATATACTAGATTTACCTTTTTCTTTTATTCAGCCCTAGACCTTTTTTTATTCTCCAACTTGCTTAAACGTCAGAACATATCCGCCCCTTCTCTTATCTTCGAACCCCAACCTCTTGCGCACATCCCAACTCGCACACAACCTAGGGTAAGTAATTTAACAGTGGCGATAAAAAGTCACCATCTTGCTCCTTTATAATCTTACCAACTGATGTGAGATATCACAAAATTTCATGTGCTTGGGTAAGCTACCAATTTTTTTTTCCACAATTTTTTCCTCTGAAACATTATTGGTAAATGGATGAATAAAATTATTTGGTTAATATATAATTTGGTACCCTAAATATGTTTGTGAAAAATGAGTTGGGGTTTTTCAAGTAATTCATTTCATTTGGGTTTTACGAGATGTACTCCAAATGAAGCCATAAACTTTATTTGTGAGTTTGTGTGCTTGATTACTTTTCACTCTTAATTAATTATTGGCACTACCTAGGGCTGTCATGTTTGTGGCATGTTTAATTGGATTTTCCAAAATTTTCAAGGGAAATCAGTGTTAGATATGTTTTTAACAGTATTACAATTTCTTTGCTCAGAAGGTGTTTGAAAATATTTCACAATGAACACTTTCAAAAGGGTTGTTGATTCCGAGAAGGTAAGTCTTGCTCGATTTCATGTGGTCTTCTGCCGTCAAATGTTTCGATTCAGAAGAACATCTCAACTTCCAATTTGCTGGTCCAATCCCTTGAAGGAAGTTCCTTGCAGCCTTTAATGACACATAGGACATTTGTTTTTATGTCCCAAAATCCAAGTGGGCAGAAAGGTGGGACTTCTAATGTCCCAAAATCCAAGTTGAGTTATAGAATCCATAAATTGAGAAAATGATGACATTAACTTAAACATCATACTCATACTTGCTACGCCACTTGTGATTCTTCTTGTTTCATTTTATATATCTCAATGTTGAACTTGGTCTTCAAAATATGAGCTTTGCATTATATGAAAGTCTTCAACATTTTTATTTCCCCATGGATAAGACTTTGCATGACACATATTTTTTGAAACGGACAGAAACCTGCAAAAAGCTTAAAACAATAAAATGGTGTGCTAACAGTAGCTTATATTTCTGGGAAAAATAGTCTTTCACAATCCTTAGACCTTATTGTAAGATCATATCATCTACATATAAAAACCTCATGGAAGCTTAGGGCCTCCATCTAAAGATCCCTCATGCTTCTACTCCGCTCAAATGTGCAACCTCTGGTGGTCCAAGGGCTGTTCTAACTTACTATGATTTATGGTTGAGGAATAAAGTTCTCTTTTATGCAGACTATACAAGCTTGTTGGTCCTTAAATTGCCCTTAATATGTAAGGTGAGATCCTGTTGTGTAAATTGGGTTTAACATGATCCCCAACTGTCATCCAAGCTTGGATGAGAAGTGGATTATGAAAACTTTATTAGATGCTTCTAGGGAGTTGATTAAATTCTTGCAGTACTAGTACTTGTGTAAGTTAGCAAGAACAACAAGAATTGGCAAGGTCCAAAGACAAAGATGTAATGTATAAGGCAATAGCTTAAGGAAGAGATAACCATTATTAATGATAGACAGTTATCCCTTTTCAAGCTAGTTAATCATTTGTTAGAAACAACATTATGCAATGGCATTTATGTTGCTGTGTGTTAATACATACATGATAGTACTAGCTCTCCTTATTCCAATTTTCGGATCTTTCTATCATTTTACTTGAATATTATGTTGCCTAAGCACTACAAGATTCTATCTTTTGCTGCAGAATTTCAAAAACAATTGGTGTTGCTATACCAATGAAAGCAACTTTCTTCATAATTTACATAATGGTTGACTGATGGGTTGGTATTGCTGGAGAGATCTTACGACTGAAGCCACTAATAATCTTCTACTTGAAGAACATTTTCTTGGTCAAGACTGAAAATGATAAAAAGAAGGCAATGAATGCGGAAGCCTTGATTTCCACACTGGAGAACCGCAGATACAATTATACTTCTTATTGAGCCTTGTCGATGCTGTGGTCATGCCAGTTTTGCTTCCTTTCATATTGGTATTCTTTGGCTTGGTGTTCATTGTGTTCCGTCATCAATTTATCTTTTTGCTTTTTAAGTCTTCTTAATTGATAAAGCTTTTTGTTTATTAGAAAGTGCAGTGATAATAAGTCAAAATGCAAGAGTTTCACATGCATATGAACTGGATAAGCTTTTACTAGTTATTGCATAAAGATATTTAATACAAGTTGCCATTGTTTCAAAGCTTACTTAAAATTATAAATTATATTGCATTCATGTCAAGAGACATTTTTTTTTAATTATGTCAAGCACAATAATCAGTTACACCCATTTTCTGCATTCCTACCTAATTTACCTTAGTGATGTTTCATTAGTTTATAGGGGCTGTAAATACTATCATACGGAGGCCTTGCGACGGAAAGCTAATTGGTTGTAACACAGATTGTGAGGCTTTTATAATAGCCATTGAGGATGCTTTGAAAGGTAGAACAAAGTTATTAGACCATTTTCTTCTTACAAATCGGTGTGTTCTCTTTTGGCTAGATAAAGCTTAGTTTCACTTGAGCAATTATATTCTAACTGAAGAATATATATACAGTAAATGGAGCAGCTTTTCTTCCTTCTCCACTTGCCGGTAAACTATTTGTGCTGGTGGGTGCTGGAGGTGCAGGAAGAGCAGGGAATTGGGATTTTTGACATTGATTTTGATAGAGCAAAGGCTCTTGCTGCTGCAGTTTCTAGTGAAGCTCTGCCATTTGAGAAATTATCTTCTTTTAAGCCTGAGAAAGGTGCGATCATTGGCAATACAACACCTATAGGAATGCATCCAAACAAAGATAGGATACCTATTTCCGAGGTATATATCTCTCAAATCATTTTCTTTTCTTATTTATATGCATATGTATGTATATACACAAGTATTATTATGATTTTTACTTGTATGCAAGCTTGAAAGATTATATAGTGGTCTTTGATGCTGTTTATACACCTAAAAAGACTACTCTGCTAAAAGACGCTGAGGCTGCTGGAGCAATCACTGTCAGTGGAGTTAAAATGTTTCTTAAACAAGCCATTGGCCAGTTCCACCTTTTCATTGGAAGTAAAGGTAACTTTATATTCTTCTATTCGTTGCATAGGAACAAGGACTGGAGACTATATATTAAGCTGGAATATAATTGGATTTTCTGATAACATTCAGATTTTGTTTAACTTATTTGCATAATGCATAGTTTTTTTTGCATTCTATCAAAAGGTTTCCAGCATATAAAAACTCGTGATGCTTCAATTTACTTTAGCTGATTGATATTCAAATGAACAAACATCAGATGAATTGTTGTAGAATTATCCTCCCCCCCCCCCGTCCCCCGTACTTCGATGTCTGTATTATGTGTAAACCTAATTATTTTAATGTTTCATTCCTTCAATGTCAACCTCTGATTGTGTTGAACATATTCTTCAGTTGAATCGTGCAAACAAAGTTGTACTTATTTTCATCAAATATAAGCCGTAAATTACTAATTTATATTTTAAATATTCTATGTTTTGCAGCACCCGAAGAATATGCGCGACATCTTTATTTTCTTATGGTATTTCTCACAAGCATGGTTGAGTTACTTTTAATGTCTAAACTGACAATTAGTTGTTAATGTCAACTTTAGATTTGGGTATTCTCTTGAATGCAACCAAATCTGCATTTCGTATCAACTCTATTCATGATCTTCAAATTTGCTAGGTAACTGATGATGGTATTTCCAACTAGAACTTGAATGTCAATACTAATTTTTATTTATCATCTTTTGTAGGTGGAGCAAATGAATAAAGCGTAGATGAAACTAGCGAAGACTTTACATGAGAGTATTGGTTGATTGTTGCTGAAATTTCAAATGTTCTAGGAATCTTTTATTTTCATATATATTATTGTGACGACCCAAAGGGTCATCACCGTAATTCTTCCTTTTTCCATGCTTCCGAGGCCTTGAAAACCTCACTTTTAATTGTCTCGATTTGTGTGCGTAGTCCGGGCACGTAGCCGGAAAACCTTTATGTTGAAATATGTAAATTCTGTGCAAAAATTTGAAAAATTTTGATATTAATATTGTTAAAGTTGACTTTGGTCAACATTTTGGGTAAACGGACCCGGATCCGGACCCGTGATGTGACGGTCCCGGAAGGTCCGTAGAAAAATATGGGATCGGGCGTATACCCGAAATCGAAATCCGAGGTCCCGAGAAGTGAATTTTTGAAAGAAATTATTTTTCTGAAATTATTAAGGAAAATGGAAATGAAAATTGATTAAAAGACCATAGTATCATGCTTGTATTTTGGTTTTGACGCCCGGTACAAGTCGTGTATATTGTTTGAGCACTTTCTGTGAAGTTTGGTCGAAATCGGACGTCGTTTGACGTGTTTCGAACTATGAGTTCCAAGTTTGAAAGTTTTTGAAGTTTAGAAGAAAAATTATGAGTTTTGAGGCTTGATTCATTGATTTTGATGTTGTTTTGGCGATTTGATCACTCGAGTAAGTTCGTAGGATGTTGTTGAGTTAGTGTGTGTGATTGGTTAGGAGCCCCGATGGCTCGTGGGTGTTTTTGGAGGTGTTCGGGGTGATTTTTGACGTAGGGAATTAGAAAATTTTCTGCAATTTTTACACAGGGATTTCCTTCATCGCGTTCGCATTAGTCCCTCGCATTCGCATAGCTTTGTTTCTTCCCACTTCGCTTTCGCGTCTTGAACCTCGCGAACGCGTAAGCCAATTTTAGGGCCCCAGTAATTCGTTCATTGTGTTCGCGAACTTGTCCTCGCGTTCGCATAGTATTAGCCCACCCTTCATCGCGTTCGCGTATGTACCTATGCGTTCGCGTAGAATAAACCCAGGACCCCAGCCTTTTCCTTCTGCGCATTCGCGTTTCTACCCACGCGATCGTGATGCAGACCCCAGCTTTCCCTTCGTGAACGCGGCCCTTTCCCCGCGAACGCGAAAGGCATTTTTGCCCAGCGAATTTTTAAAGCTTAAAAACAGAACCCATTTCGGGATTTTGCCATTATTTCACACGGACTCCTTTCTCCAACACCCCATAGACGAAATTCAAGCTCCCCTTCCTCCATAGATTCTTGGGTAAGTGTTCATAACTTCATCCCCTTTTAATTTCTTCCACTAATTACGAATTTCGTAGCCCTAAATCATGAATTCAAGGTAGAAAATGGGGGTTTTGGGTAGAACTAGGGCTTTGGAAATTTTGGGTGATTCAACCTTAATTTGGGGTCGAATCTTGAAAAAAATTATATATTTGGACTCGTGGGGCTATGAGTGAACGAATTTTGGACCGAGCCTCAAGTTTGGACTATGTGGGCCCGGGGTCGGATTTTGGTATTTTTGGAAGAATGCTAGGGACTTCATTTCTAGGCTATGGTATGTTGTTTTTGTGTCTTTATTGACACTATTGAATTGATTATGTCTAGATACCATTGTTTCGGAGTTGGATCGTAGAGGAAAGGCAGTATTGGAGAGTTGATTGCTATTCTTGGACCGAGGTAAGTGTTTGTTCTAACTTTGGTTAGAGGGAATATGATTAGGATATTATTTGCTAATTGCTAAATGATGCGTACGATGTATAGGCATGGTGACGGTTATCTATACACCGGAGTCTAGCATGGCCGTGGGTCTTCAATGTGTTTGAACCGGACTTTGTGAAATATCTCTCTTGTCTAATTGCTCAGTTTCATATTTTGTGAACGATCGAGGAAGAATTTCGATTGGTATATTATTGGACTGTCGATTCGAACTACAAATTGATAATTGGGAAAGAAATGATTAACAGAGAAAGTGTGGTGACTCTTCCCTTGCCGGGACACGTAGTTTATTATTATTGTTGCTCCCTTGTCGGGATATTTGGGCTGTTAGTTGTACCCTTGCCTGGTTTATTCGTTATGTGGTTGAATTTCCCTAATGGGACCTCTTTTAGAGAGAATATTTATGTTATTCATGATAATATGGGATCGTGTGGCATGCCAACCACGAGATATTATGATTGGGATCGTGTGGCACGCCGACCACAAGATATTATGATTGGGATCGTGTGGCATGCCGACCACGAGATATTATGACTGGGATCGTGTGGCACGCCTACCACGATATAGTATGATTGGGATCCTGTTGCACGCTGACCATGAGATATTATGATTGGGATCGTGTGAAATGTCGACCACGAGATAGTATGATTGGGATCATGTGGCACGCTGACCACGAGATATTATGATTGGGATCGTGTGGCACGCCGACCACGAGATATTATGATTGGGATCGTGTGGCACGCCGACCACGAGATATTATGATTGGGATCGTGTGGTATGCCGACCACGAGATAGTATGATTGGGATCGTCTGGCATGCCGACCACGAGATATTATGATTGGGATCGTATGGCACGCCGACCACGAGATATTACGATTGGGATCGTATGGCATGCCGACCATGAGATGTTATGAAATGTGAACGTGTGGCACGCCATCCACTCATGAATTAAGAAGTGGGATCGTGTAGCTCGCCGACCACTTATGTATATGAGTTATGGTATTGAGATAGCTTCGTTATTATATCCATTGATCTGTTTTTACTGTATCTCCCTGATCATGCCCCTTCCCCTTTTTAGTTGATATTTTCTGTTGTTATTTCTGTTGCTACTGTATATGTATATATCTGCACCGGTTATTTTAGGTAGGTCCTGTCTAGCCTCGTCACTACTTCACCGGGGTTAGGCCAGGCACTTACCAGCACATGGGGTCGGTTGTGCTTATGCTACACTCTGTGTATCTTCTTGCACAGATCCAGGTGTTGGAGCAGCATTTGAGTAGCAGTAGCATTTCGGGAGCGAGCTTCAGTCTAGGGACTTCGAGGTAGCCTAGCTGGCATTCGCAGGCCAGAGTCCTTTTCTATATTTAGTTTGTTTTCTTTGTATCGAGACAGACGTTTTGTATTTCCATTCAGACTTGTTTGTAGCACTCTTTAGTAGTCCGTGAGCTAGTGATACCAAATTTTGGATAGAGATATGTTTTAAACTTCCGCATTTTGATTTCATTTTTATTAAACTTAGTCTTCTGCTCTTATTTAATTCTTTTTCGTATATTTATATTCTAGAGATTTATCAGAGAATGTTTAAAGTTTGGCTGGCCTAGCTCCTTTAGTAGGCATCATCATAACTTCCGATGGTGGGAAATCCGGATCGTGACAAGTTGGTATCAGAGCACTAGGTTACATAAGTCTCACAACTCACAGACAACCTCAGTAGAGTCTGAGGGATCGGTGCAGAAACGTCTGTATTTTTCCCCCAAAGGCTGCAGAGTTAGGAAAAACTTCACATTTGTTCTTTCCTGTAGTGTGTTTCCGTTTCTCAAACACCGATTGAATTTATACTTTATTCTTTCGCAGATGGCAAGAACACGCACTTCTTCATCTACCGCTCAGCAGTCTGAGCCTTAAGCAGCAGCCCAGAGGCGGAGCCTCAGGTCGAGTTTGAGGAGGAGGTTCCAGCCCCAACAGCTCCGGTGGGCCCAGCTCAGGTCCTAGAGGGGTTCATAGCCATCCCAGTTCTTCACGACGCTTTGGTCAGATTGGTAGGCCTTGTGGAGAACGTCATTCGAGCGGGTTTTCTTCTAGGAGTTCAACCAGCAGTGGCTCAGGCCGGGAGTGAAATCTCTTTTCAGGAGACGGTCAATATGGGCCGCAGAGTTGAAGTGGTTTTGCCATAGGGAGGCGGTCATTGGTCGAATAAGAGGCCCCGTCATACAGGCAGATTTAGTGGTACCTCATGTGGAGGTAGGGGTACTTATGGTAGAGGCCATCCTCCCAGGCCCTTTCAGTCAGTTCCATATATCACTCATGGTACTTCAGGTGTTCATTCAGGTCGACAAGGTCAGCCCCAGTTTCCTCAGCTGCAGCGCTCGAGTAGATGTTATGAGTATGGTGAGTATGGTCACAATAGGAGGGTTTGCCCGAGGTTGAGGGGTGCTCAGCCGCAGCAGACGAGGTTTTGCCATGCTTGTGGTGATCCGAGGCACATCGTCAGATATTACCCTCGAGCTTATGGCAGCTTCCAGCATCAGAGTCCTCATGCTATGATTCTGGCACCGGAGGTTCCACGGCTTGCCCTGCTAGCTAGAGTTGGTGGCAGAGGTTTTAGAGGTGGAGGTAGAGGTCTTAGAGGTGGAGTTCAGGTCGCCAGAGGTAGAGGCCGACCAGTAGCTAGGCTAGAGGTTGAGTCTTCAGGTGCAGGCATTACAGGTACCATTCTGATTTGTATTAGAGATGCTTCAGTGCTATTTGACCGTGGATTTACGTATTCATACGTGTCTTCCTATTTTGCACCCTACTTGGTTATTCCTAGCGATGCCTTGAGTGTTCCTGTTTATGTATCTACACCAGTGGGTGATTCTATATTGGTCGACCGAGTGCATTGTTCCTGTGTGGTAGTATTTGAGGGTCTTGAGACCCGTGTTGACTTATTGCTCTTGGATATGGTGGATTTCGACGTTATATTGGGGATGGATTGGTTGTCCCCGTATCATGCTATTTTGGATTGTTACGCGAAGACCGTGACCTTGGCTTGGCCAGACTTGCCCCGACTTGAGTGGAGAGAGACCCCAGGTCATGCCACCCGTAGTGTTATTTCATATGTTAAGGCTCGACGCATGGTCGAGAAGGGGTGTTTAGCATATTTGGCTTATGTTCGTGACTCCAGCGCAGAGGTCCCATCTATTGATTATGTTTCTATTGTTCGGGAGTTCCCTGAGGTTTTCCCTTCAGACCTGCCGGGTATGCCGCCCGATAGGGATATTGATTTCTGTATTGATCTGGCTCTGGGCACTCAGCCTATTCCCATTCTGCCGTATCGCATGGCCCCGCCAGAGTTGAAAGAGTTAAAGGAGCAGCTTCAGGATTTGCTTGATAAGGGTTTCATTAGACCAAGTGTGTCGCTTTGAGGTGCGCCGGTATTATTTGTGAAGAAAAAGGATGGGTCGATGAGGATGTGCATTGATTACCAGCAGTTGGACAAGGTAACGATAAAGAACAAGTATCCACTGCCGAGAATTGATGATTTATTCAACCAGCTTCAGGGTGCGAGGGTGTTCACGAAGATAGATTTGAGGTCTGGTTATCATCAGCTGAGGATCATGGCGTCTGATGTCCCTAAGATATCATTTCGTACTCGGTATGGGCATTGTGAGTTTCTGGTCATGTCATTTGGGTTGACCAATGCCCCAGCAGCAATTATGGAGTTGATGAACCGAGTGTTCAGGCCCTATTTGGATTTGTTCGTGATTGTTTTCATTGATGATATTCTGATATACTCCCGCAATCAGGAGGAGCATGAGCAGCACCTCAGAGTGGTTCTTTAGACTCTGAAGGATACTCAGTTATACGCCAAGTTCTCGAAGTGCGAGTTTTGGTTGAGTTCTGTTTCATTTTTGGGTCATATTGTATCAACAGAGGGTATTCAGGTGGACCCAAAGAAGATTGAGACAGTCAAGAATTAGCCTCGACCAGCTTCAGTTACCGAGATTCGGAGTTTCTTAGGGCTAGCAGGTTACTACCGACGGTTTGTGGAGGGGTTTTCATCTATAGCAGCCCCGATAAACAGATTGACCCGGAAGGGTTCCCAGTTCAGGTGGTCAGACGAGTGCGAGGAGAGCTTTCAGGAGCTCAAGATAGCTCTGACTACGGCACCGATATTGGTTTTGCCCACAGGTTCAGGGCCTTATTCAGTTTATTGTGATGCTTCCCGTATTGGGCTTGGTGCGCTATTGATGCAGGATGGCAGAGTCATAGCTTATGCTTAGAGGTAGTTGAAGATCTACGAGAAGAATTATCCAGTTCATGATCTAGAGTTGGCAGCCATTGTTCATGCTTCAAAGATTTGGAGGCATTACCTATATGGTGTGATGTGTGAGGTGTACACGGATCACAAGAGCCTTTAGTACTTGTTCAAGCAAAAGGAGTTGAATTTGAGGTAGAGGAGGTGGTTGGAGTTGTTGAAAAACTATGATGTCTTTATTTTATACCACCCGGGGAAGGCCAATATGGTGGCCGATGCATTGAGTAGGAAGTCCGCCACCATGGGTAGTCTTGCTTATATTCCGGTCAGCCAGAGGCCGCTTGCTTTGGATGTTCGGGCCTTGGCCAATCAATTTGTGAGGTTGGATATTTCCGAGCCTACTAGGGTGTTAGCTTGCACGGTCGCTCGTTCGTCGTTGATGGAGCGTATGTGTGAGCGGCAGTTTGTTGATCCCCATTTGTGTGTCCTGAGAGACAAGGTGCAGCATGGAGGTGCCAAGAAAATGACCTTGGGAGATGATGGTGTATTGAGATTGCAAGGGCGAGTTTGTGTGCCTAATGTTGATGGTATTCGGGAGTTGATCTTAGCGGAGACCCATAGTTCTCGGTTTTCTATTCATCCGGGCGCCTGGAAGATGTATCAGGATTTGAGGCAGCACTATTGGTTACGCAGAATGAAGAAAGACATTGTTGCAGATATGGCTCGTTGTTTGAACTGTCAGCAGGTTAAGTACGAGCATAGAGGCCCGGTGGGTTATTTCAGAGGATTGAGCTTCCTGAGTGGAAGTGGGAGAGGATTACCATGGATTTCGTTTCTGGCCTTCCGATGACTCGGAAGAAGTTTGACGCGGTTTGGGTTATTGTGGATAGGCTGACCAAGTCAGCACATTTTGTTCCAGTTGCCACCACCTATTTGTCCGAGAGATTAGCTGAGATATATATCTGGGAGATCGTTCGCCTTCATGGGGTGCCTATATCTATCATTTCGGACCGGGGTCCACAGTTTACCTCGCATTTTTGGAGAGCAGTTCAGCAAGAGTTGGGCACCCAGGTTCAGTTGAGTACAACATGTCATCCCCAGACGGACGGTCAGTCCGAGAGGACTATTCAGATTCTTGAGGATATGCTTCGATCATGCGTTATTGATTTTGGAGGCTCGTGGGACCAGTATTTGCCGTTAGCAGAGTTTGCCTACAACAACAGCTACTAGTCCAGCATTCAAATGGCTCCGTATGAGGCGTTATATGGTAGGCGGTGTCGGTCCCTAGTTGGATGGTTTAAGCCGGGAGAGGCTTGGTTATTGGGTACAGATCTAGTTCAGGAAGCCTTAGTTAAGGTCAAGATCATTCAGGACAGACTTCGGACAGCTCAGTCCAGGTAGAAGAGTTATGCAGACCGCAAAGTCAGAGATGTTGCTTTCATGGTTGGTAAGCGAGTATTGCTCCGTGTATCGCCTATGAATGGCGTGATGAGATTTGCGAAGAAGGACAAGCTTAGCCCTAGGTTCATAGGCCGATTTGAGATTTTTTATCGTGTGGGAGAGGTGGCTTATAGACTTGCCTTGCCGCCTAGCTTGTTATCCATGCATCCAGTTTTTCATGTATCCATGCTTCGGAGGTGTCATGGCGATCCAGCCCACGTATTAGATTTCAGCACTGTCCAATTGGACAAGGATCTGTCATATGAGGAGGAGTCGGTGGCTATTTTAGACCGGCAGGTTCGACAGTTGAGGTCGAAGAGTTTTCCTTCAGTGCGTGTTCAGTGGAGGGGTCAGCCTCCTTAGGCATCGACCTGGGAGTCTGAGTCTGATATGCGGAGCCGTTATCCTCATCTATTCCTCGATTCAGGTACTTCTTTCTTTTGTCCGTTCGAGGACGAACAATTGTTTTAGAGGTGGAGGATGTGACGACCCAAAGGGTCATCACTGTAATCCTTCCTTTTTCCGTTCTTCCGTTGCCTCGATTTGCGTACGCAGTCCGAGCGCGCAGCCGGAAAGCTTTTATGTTGAAATATGTAAATTCTGTGTAAAAATTTGAAGAATTTTGATATTAATATTGTTAAAGTTGACTTTGGTCAACATTTTGGGTAAACGGACCCCGACCCGGACCCGTGATGTGACGGTCCCGGAAGGTCCGTAGAAAAATATGGGACTCGGGCATATTCCCATAATCAAAATTTGAGGTCCCGAGCCCGAGAATTGAATTTTTGAAAGAAATTATTTTTCTAAAATTATTAAGGAAAATTGAAATGAAAATTGATTAAAAGACCATGGTATCAGGCTCGAATTTTGGTTTCGACGCCCGGTACAAGTCGTATATATTGTTTAAGCATTTTTTGTGAAGTTTGGTCTAAATCGGACGTCGTTTGACGTGTATCGGACTATCAGTTCCAAGTTTGAAAGTTTATGAAGTTTAGAAGAAAAATCATGAGTTTTGAGGCTTGATTCATTGATTTTGATGTTGTTTTGGTGATTTGATCGCTGGAGTATGTTCGTAGGATCTTGTTGAGTTAGTGTGTGTGATTGGTTAGGAGCCCCGAGGGCTCGGGTGTGTTTTCGGAGGTGTTTGGGGTGGTTTTGGACTTAGGGAGTTAGCAGATTTTCTGCAATTTTTACACATGGATTTTCTTCATCGCGTTCGCATTAGTCCCTCGCGTTTGCATAACTCTGTTTCTTCCCCCTTCGTGTTCGCATCTTGAACCTCGCGAACGCGTAAGCCAATTTCAGGGCCCCAGTAAATCCTTCATTGCGTTCAAGAACTTGTCCTCGCGTTCGCTTAGTATTAGCCCACCTTTCATCGCGTTCGCGTTTGTACCTACGCGTTCGCGTATGTACCTACGCGTTCGTGTAGAGTAAACCCAGGACCCCAGCCTTTTCCTTCTATGCGTTCGCATTTCCTCCCACGCGATCGCGATGCAGACCCCAGCTTACCCTTTGCGAACGCGGCCCTTTCCCCGCGAACGCGAAGGGCATTTTTGCACTGCGAATTTTTAAAGCTTAAAAACAGAACCCATTTCGGGATTTTGCCATTATTTCACACGGAATCCTTTCTCCAACACCCCACAGATGAAATTTAAGCTCCCCTTCCTCCATAGCTTCTTGGGTAAGTGTTCATAACTTCTTCCCCTCTTAATTTCTTCCACTAATTACTAATTTCCTAGCCCTAAATCATGAATTCAAGGTAGAAAATGAGGGTTTTGGGTAGAACTAGGGATTTGGGAATTTTGGGTGATTCAACCTCAATTTAGGGTCGAATCTTGAAACAAATTATATATTTGGACTAGTGGGGTTATGGGTGAACGGATTTTGGTCCGAGCCTCGAGTTTGGACTATGTGGGCCCGGGGTCGGATTTTGGTATTTTTGGAAGAATGCTAGGGACTTCATTTCTAGGCTATGGGATGTTTTTTTGGGGTCTTTATTGATACTATTGATTTGATTATGTCTAGATACCATTGTTTTGGAGTTGGATTGTAGAGGAAAGGCGGTATTGGAGAGTTGATTGCTATTCTTGGATCGAGGTAAGTGTTTGTTCTAACTTTGGTTAGAGGGAATAGGATTAGGATATTATTTGCTAATTGCTAAATGATGTGTACGGTGTATAGGTATGGTGATGGTTATCTATACACCGGAGTCTAGCATGACCGTGGGTCTTCAATGTGTTTGAACCGGACTTTGTGAAATATCTCTCTTGTCTAATTGCTCAGTTTCATATTTTGTGAACGATCGAGGAAGAATTTCGATTGGTATATTATTGGATTGTCGATTCGAACTAGAAATTGATAATTGGGAAAGAAATGATTAACAGAGAAAGTGTGGTGACTCTTCCCTTGCTGGGACACGTAGTTTATTATTGTTGTTGCTCCCTTGCCGGGATATTTCGGCTGTTAGTTGTACCCTTACCGGGTTTATTCGTTATGTTGTTGAATTTCCATAATGGTACCTTTTTTTAGAGAGATTATTTGTGTTATTAATTATAATATGGGATCGTGTGGCACGCCGACCACGAGATATTATGATTGGGATCGTGTGGCACGCCGACCACGAGATATTATGATTGGGATCGTGTGGCACGCCGACCACGAGATATTATGACTGGGATCGTGTGGCTCGCCAACCATGAGATAGTATGATTGGGATCGTGTGGCACGCCGACCACGAGATATTATGATTGGGATCGTGTGGCACGCCGACCACGAGATATTATGATTGGGATCGTGTGGCACGCCGACCACGAGATATTATGATTGGGATCGTGTGGCACGCCGAACACGAGATATTATGATTGGGATCGTGTGGCACGCCGACCACAAGATAGTGTGATTGGGATCGTGTGTCACGACGACCACGAGATATTATGATTGGGATCGTGTGGCACACCGACCATGAGATATTATGATTGGGATCGTGTGGCACGCCGACCACGAGATGTTATAAAATGTGAACGTGTGGCACGCCATCCACTCATGAATTAAGAAGTGGGATCGTGTGGCTCGCCGACCACTTATATATATGAGTTATGGTATTGAGATAGCTTCGTTATTATATCCATTGATCTGTTTTTACTGTATCTCCCCTGATCATGCCCCTTCCCCTTTTTAGTTGATATTTTCTGTTGTTATTTTTGTTGCTTCTATATATTTATGTTTCTGCACAGGTTATTTTAGGTAGGTCCTGTCTAGCCTCGTCACTACTTCGCCGGGGTTAGGCCAGGCACTTACCAGCACATGGGGTCGGTTGAGCTGATGCTACACTCTGTGCATCTTTTTGCACAAATCCAGGGGTTGGAGCAGCATTTGAGTAGTAGTAGCATTTTGGGAGCGAGCTTCAGTCCAAGGACTTCGAGGTAGCCTAGCTGGCGTTCACAGGACGGAGTCTTTTTCTATGTTTAGTTTGTTTTCTTTGTATCGAGACAGACGTTTTGTATTCCCATTCAGACTTATTTGTAGCACTCTTTAGTAGTCCGTGAGCTAGTGACACCAGATTTTGGGTAGAGATATGTTTTAAACTTCCGCATTTTGATTTTATTTTTATTAAACTTAAAGTCTTCCGCTCTTATTTAATTCTTTTCCGTATATTTATATTGTAGAGATTCATCAGAGAATGTTTAAAGTTTGGCTAGCCTAGTTCCGTTAGTAGGCGCCATCACGACTCCCGATAGTGGAAAATCCGGGTCATGACACTTATTCAAAGTTATGTGCTAAATCTTGAATCGGAGAACGATATTGTATATTTTGATTTGATGGTATTATAATTTTGATATTTATTATCATTATTTTGTTTATGAATAATTCTCTTTCGAGATTTATAATGATTTTCTTCTATTACACTTTATTATATAATATTATAAGTATTTTAGCCAAATAAAATGGTCTATTGTTGCAATAGGTTGCATGAACCGTTGCAATAGTATTTTGGACTGTTGCTATAGCCTAATGAAACCGTTGCAAAACAAACAAAATTGTTACTATAGCATCCTGAAATCGTTACAATAGCCATACTAACTGTTGTAGCACATGCTATTTCAACGGTTCATAACCGTCCCATTTTGGCTAAAATAAGCGTTACAATAGATAAGTTGGAAAACCGTTGCAATAGACATATCTAATGCAACGGTTGTGTAACCGTTGCAATAGATCTATTGGCACAAGAGAGGATGTGACCGGTCACTGTATCGTTGCAATAGATCAATGGCAACGGTTTCCTTATCTATTGGAACGGTTTTGGAACCGTTGCCATATCCCTAATTTCTTGTAGTATGGTTTTATGTCTTCGTCAATATGACGAGATTTATCGTTATACATAACGCTCCCAGCCCTTTCAATTGCTGCTTGGCTATTGCAATGTATACATATTGGTGCCAACAGTTTGGGCCAAAATGGAATATCTTCCAAGAAATTCCGGAGCTATTCAGCTTCTTCCCCGGCTTTATCTAAGGCTATGAATTCAACCTCCATTTTAGAGAGGGCAATACAAGTTTGTTTGGACGACTTCCAAGATACCGCTCCTCCACCAATAGTGAATACATATCCACTTGTGGACTTGGAATCAGTTGATCTGGTGATCCAATTTGCATCACAGTATCCCTCAATGACCGCATGATATTTACTGTAGTGCAAAACAAAGTCTTGGGTATTTACTAAACACCCTAAAACTCATTTTATGGCCATCCAATGAGATTGACCTTGATTGCTCGTATATCGACTCAATTTACTTATAGCACAAGCTATATTTGGTCGTGTATAATTAAGCAACCCAACATACAAGCATAATCCAATTGTGATATCAATTGGAGTCATTGCAACTTTTGTCAAGACCCGGATTTCTCACTCTCGGGAGTCGTGATGGTACCTACTCGTGAAAGCTAGGCAAGCTGAGTATTATAGATTCACTAACTCTTTTATTTAATCCTTTTTAAGAGTTTAAAACACATACGATCAACATTGAAATATTGATAATAATTAAAGACATGCGTAAGATGTAAAATGATAACTTAGCCAAAAACAAGTACAACAATACCAAGTACATCTCTACCCAGAACCGGTGTCACAACATCACGCACATTCTAGAGTTTACTACAAACAATTGTCTGGAAAGAAAGATACAATCTGTCTATGAAGTAAATGAAAAAAGAATATAAAGATAGAGGAGAACACTGTGGACTGCGGACGCCTGCAGGACCACCTCGGGATCTCCAACTAGACTGAAGGTAGCTACCCAAAGCTATGGTCCAAAAGTTGCCGCTCCGGGATATTCACACAGTGTAGAGTGTAGTATCAGCACAACCGACCCCATGTGCGGGTAAGTGCCTGGCCAAACCCCGACGAAGTAGTGACGAGGCTAGGACCAGACTACTAAATGAACCTGCATAGTTATTTTATATACGACGGAAAATAAAAAAGAAATAAACAATTAACGATGGGAGGGGGACATAATGCGGGGGAATATCATTTACCAACAGTAATTTAAGGGAAAAGCATAAAGAACAATTTTAAATTCACAACAAAAGAATAAGGAAATTGTAACCAATCAATAAACACTTTTATTATCTATTGTTGCGGCATGCAACCGATCTAAATCATAAAAATATTGTTGTGGCATGCAACCCGATCCATATCATTGTTATTGCGGCTTGCAACCCAATCCAAATATAACATTATTGCGGCGTGCAACCCAATCCAAATATAATATTGTTGCGGCGTACAACCCGATCTACATATACAAATCAACACCAATCACAAAGAGAGTCCCAACAAGGGAACAATAAAGAAACAACACTATCCCGGCAAGTGAATCGACAGTATAAGTAAATACGTCCCGGCAAGGGAAAATCCACTATAACCAAACTTGTCCTAACATCTAACTTCACAAAATAGACCTCAACTAGTAAAAATACTAAACCATAAGCAATTTCCACTAGAATAATCATAATCCATGCTCAACACAGAGAATCAACAACTTGGGCATTCGCGGTACTTCTTAAGAACACAACAATTTCAATTTAAGACTCACGGTCATGCTTGACACCAACATATAGATACTCGTCACCATGCCTATACGTCATACTCAACAAGTATAACATAGCAAATAGGACACAACTCCTAATCCCTCAAGCTAAGGTTACACCAAACACTTACCTCGATGCTACTAACACAATTCACGTCTTAACTATCACTTTACCTCTTGATTCCACCACCAATTCGCTCGTATCTAGCCACAAGTTACTTAATTACATCAATAAATGCTAAATGAATCAATTCAAATGCATGAAAATGAGTTTTTCTAAAGTTTTTCCCAAAAAGTCAAAAATTGCCCCCAAGCCCACATGGTCAAAACTCGAGGTTCGAACCAAAACCCGATTACCCATTCGAACCCAAATATATAAAAAAATTTAAATTGGACCTCAAATCAAGGCCCAAATCCCCAAAATTTAAAAAACCTAGGTTCTACCCAAAATACCCAATTTTTCCCATGAAAATCATAAATTTTGAGTTTAAATCATGTGAAAAGATGATCAAGATTGATGAAAACTAGTTAGAAACAACTTACAACCGATTTGGAAGAGAAGTTGTCTTTGAAAAATTGCCCAATAGTGTTTTGGTTTTGAAAGAGTGTGAAAAATGGTTGAAATGCGTCTAAGTTATGAATTTACAGATTACAGGTATCGCAATTGCAACCAGGTTTCGCAATTGCGAACCCAGAAGTCTGCTATATTTGCATTTGCGACGACTGGGCATAATAGGGGATATCGCATTTGCGATGAATACTTTGCATTTGCAAGGAAGTGCATGCCTGGGCTATTTCATATTTGAGACTCACCTCTCGCATTTGTGAGCTTGCATTTGCGAGCCAGGCTTCGCAAATTTGAAGCTTGCAAGCCTACAATATACCAATTCAAATATGCAACATCCTATGTCTAAATTTTCACTCCGTGGCCTATCCAAAACTCACCCGAGCGCTCGAGGCTACAAATCAAACATGAACACCAACCCAAAGAAACAATATGTACTTGCTCGTGCATTCAAATCACCAAAACAAGATCCACAACTAGGAATTTAGCATCAAAATCATGAAATCACTTAAGAATAACAAATTTTCTAATTTTCTCAAATAAGGTCCAATTCACGTCATTCCAAGTTCGTTTCTTACCAAATTCACATACTCAACTTAAATCATATATAAGATCTCTATCGGGCTGCGAAACCAAAATACGGGCCTGATACCATCAATTTTCAATCACATTTCATTTCCAAAAACTCATAAATAATTCTAGAAAACAATTTTCTTTAATAAATCATTTCTCGGGCTTGGGACCTTAGAATTCGATTCCGGACATACGGCCAAATCCCATATTTTTATACGGACCCTTCGGGACCGTCATATCATGGGTTTGGGCCCGTTTACCCAAAATGTTGACCGAACTCAACTTAAATTTATTTTAAAGGCAAAATTCATCAATTTTTTTTTATAGATTTTCATATAAGGGCTTTTCGGCTACGCACCCGGACTGTGCACGCTAATCGAGGTGATGCATAGAGAGGTTTTTAAGGCCTCGGAATATAGATTTTATTTCTAATACAAGTGATGACCTTTTGGGTCATCACAACTTTAAAGCCCAAGTGCTTAAAATTTTCAAGTACCGTCTTAATATAATAAAATTGTGCTAATGCCAGACCTTGAGAAGTCTTATGGATATTAATTCCTATAATTAAATCAGTAACTCCCAAGTCTTTTATATCAAACTTGCTAGTTAGCATGCGCTTAGTCGCATTTATGTTGGCAATGTCATTACTCATTATTAGCATATCATCCACATATAAGCAAACGATTACTATATAAGTTGGAACATTTTTAATGTACACACGTTTATCACATTCATTTATTTTAAAACCATTTGACAATATTGTTTGGTGAAATTTTGCATGCCATTATTTTGGGTGCTTATTTTAGTCTGTAATGGGACTTAACAAGTCTACATACCTTCTTTTCTTTACCTGGAACCACAAACCCTTCAGGTTGTTCCACGTAAATTTCTTCCTCTAACTCTCCATTTAAGAAGGCTGTCTTAACATCCATTTGATGAATTTCAAGACCATAAACTGCAGTTAAAGCTACTAACATTCGTATGGACATAGTTCTTGTCACTGGAGAGTATGTATTGAAATAGTCAAGACCTTCTCGTTGTCTATACCCTTTGACAACAAGTCTTGCCTTAAATTTGTCAATAGTGTCATTATCTTTCATTTTCCTCTTAAAGATCCATTTATAACCTATAGGTTTATTTCCAGGAGGAAGATCAACCAATTATCATGTATGGTTGTTCAGTATGGATTCTATTTAACTATTGACTGCCTCTTTCAAAAATAATAATTCCGAAGAAGATATAGCTTCTTTAATTGTTTGAGGCTAATTTTCCGATAAGAAAGTCACAAAATCTAGTCCAAACAAAGTAGACGTTCTTTGATATTTACTACGTCTTGAATCCTCCTAGTTAAGTGTACTTTCTTTTGTTTCTCCCCGGGGTCGTTTAGGTACTTCACCAATAGACTCACATTCCTTTTTATATGGATATATATTTTCGAAGAGCACAAGATTATCTGATTCTATAACTGTATTATTGTGAATGTTGAAATTTTCTAATTTATGAACTAGAAATTGGTATGCTTTACTATTAGTCGCATATCCTATGAAAACACAATCAATAGCTTTCGGTCCTATTTTTACCCTTTTGGGTTTAAGAACTTGCACTTCTTCCAAACACCCCCACACTTTAATATTATTCAAGTTGGGTTCCTTTATTTCCATTTTTCATATGGAATGGGTTGTTTTTTTCTATGGGGTACTTGCTTTAGTATTCCGCTAGCCGTAAGAACGGCTTCCCCCTACAAGTTATGTGGCAAACCTGAACTTATCAATAATGTGTTCATCATCTCTTTTAATGAACGATTCTTTCTTTCTGCAATCTAATTGGATTGGGGCATGTAAGGGGTCGTTGTTTGATGAACAATTCCATATTCTAAACATATTTGTTTGAAAGGAGATTCATATTCACCACCCCTATCACTTCTTATCATTTTGATTTTATTGTTAAGTTGTGTTTCAACTTCATTTTTATACTGCCTGAATATGTCTATTGCTTCATCTTTACTATTAAGTCAGTAAACATAGCAATATCGAGTAGTATCATCAATAAAAGTTATGAAGTACTTCTTTCCACCGCGAGATGGTATTGACTTCATATCGCAAATATCTGTGTGAATTAAGTCTAAATGATCTGAATTTCTTTCAACTGACTTATAAGGATGTTTAAGTTTAACTTACTTAGATTCCACACATATTTGAAATTTTGATTTGTCACATTCAAATTTAGGCAATACTTCCAAATTAATCATTTTCCACAAGTTTTATAATTAACATGACCCAAACGTATATGCCATAATTCATTTGACTCAAGTAAGTAAGACGAAGCTGAAATTTTATTATTATTTTTAACAACCATTACATTCAGCTTGAAAAGGCCCTCAGTGAGGTAACCTTTTCCTACAAATATTTCGTTCTTAGTTATTACATCATTATCGAAAATAAAAACACATTTAAAATCATTCTTAACAAGAAGTCCAACAGAGACTAAATTCTTCCTAATCTCAGGAACATGAAGAACGTTCTTCAAAGTCACCACTTTGCCGGAAGTCATTTTGAGAAATATCTTCACACGTCCTTCAATCTTGGCCTTTGCATCATTTCCCATAAAAATCGTCTCATCGGCTCCAACAAGAGCATAAGTAGCAAAAGCTTCTCTAACAGCACAAATATGGTGAGTGGCTCCAGAAATAATCCACCACTCTTTAGGATTGCCCACCAAGTTGCATTCGGAAAGCATGGAACATAAGTCATCAATATCATCATGTTTTTCAACTATGTTTGCTTGACCCTTTTTCATGTCTTTTTTTGGAGCACGACACTCCGTAGATTTGTGTTCGGCTTTTCAACAATTGTAGCAATTTCCACTGAACTGCTTCTTGCTTGGGTTATATTTCGGTCCAAAAGCCTTCTTTCTCTTTTTGTTCTCTTCAACAATATTTGCTCCCATTATTGTTGAGTTTACATGGCCTCTCTTTTCAGCAGCTTTGTTTTCCTCTTCGATTCTCAACCGAACAATGAGATCTTCAAAGGACATCTCCTTGCATTTGTGTTTTAAGTAGTTTTGGAAGTCCTTCCACAAAGGAGGCAACTTTTCAATCATCGCTTCTACTTGGAATGCTTCATTGATGACAAGACCTTCAATGAAATTTCTGTTAGTAAAAATACTAAGATTACTACTTTTAACATCAGTATTAATTTGATTTATACCTTCAGCAAGGAGATCGTGAATAATCACTTGCAATTCCTGGACTTGGTCAATAATAGACTTGATATCTACCATTTTGTAGTCCAAAAACTTTATAGCAATGAACTTCTTCAACCGGACATCTTCAGTTTTGTATTACTTTTCAAGCGCAGTCCATAGTTCTTTTGACGTTTCCACACCACTATAGATGTTATACAAAGCATCCTCAAACCCGCTTAGAATATAAGTCTTGCACAAAAAATCTAAATGCTTCCACGCCACAATCACGAGAAAGCATTTAGTTTCTGGATTTTCATCGGACAGCACAGGGACATCTTCGTTGATGAACTTTTGGAGACATAGAGTAGTCAAATAGAAGAACATCTTTTGCTGCCAGCGCTTGAAATCAATCTTGCAAAATTTTCCCATTTTCTCCGCCAATGCTGCCGGTGTTGTTCAGCTCATTAAGGCATTGGCAATCACCATTGGAACAGCTTGGTTCACATTACTATTAGTCATTTCGGTAAAACAATGACATAAACGTTAAAATCACGTAGATTATAATATCCAATAGAGTACAAAACCACAAAGGTTTTACGCTCCAGAAACAGTGAATGCAAATACAGTAAATATATTAAATTTCTTAAGCTTATTAGTAAACTGTATTTATAAAATAATTTTGGAAAATATAAATGAACATAAACAAAAATGAAAAATAGAAACAAAATTTTATTCCGAGCCCACTAAATTCACAGTATTTTATTTAGAAATTTAATCCCCTCCTAGTACCCAAGGTTGTGGATTATTTTCTCCCAAGATAGAACGAATTACACACTGGTATAGTGGTACTTCAAACCCCAGTGTTTCAGCGAACACAAAGTTCGGTAGCAAATCATACTTACTGTTGCTTTGTTTGATTTTTAAAGTATGCAGAAGAAGGAGGAGAAACTCAAAAAATCATATGGAAATTCTGAGCAGAATAGTCTTGTATTTATAACTAAAGTTGGATTGAAATCTGAAGAGGTGCAACTCTTTAGAATGACTGTTTATGCAAAACGGCCACGGCGTAAATGCCATAACATAAATGGCTATTTACACAACAATAAAGAGGAAAAATAAAAAGGAAAAATTGAAGAGGGTAGTTTAATTTTCAGTTACACAATTGAAAAATAGATTGGATTTAATAATATTTATTATAATATTAATATTCTGTTATTAAAACAAATATTTAATAACATAATCTGAAGCCGAAGTCGAGCGACGACGACGACGCGAGGCTTGCCTTCTTCTCAACTCTTTAGGAGCTCGAAGAAGAGCAATTGCTTATATACCCATAAAAACCTCGTCCTCTTTCAATATGGGACAATGTCCCTTTGCCCGGGGGGGGGGGGCTTTAAANAACAAATATTTAATAACATAATCTGAAGCCGAAGTCGAGCGACGACGACGACGCGAGGCTTGCCTTCTTCTCAACTCTTTAGGAGCTCGAAGAAGAGCAATTGCTTATATACCCATAAAAACCTCGTCCTCTTTCAATATGGGACAATGTCCCTTTGCCCGGGGGGGGGGGGGACTTAAAATTTTACTTAAAAAATTTCACTTTCCTCCATTTTCCATTCACCCTATTTTAAACATATCATATACTTAAAATCCCAACAACGCGTTCCCCATTCTTATGTTGATGGAAAGTAATAGATTGTGCTTCTTCAGTAATCTCTAAAAGATTGTTGTACTTCTACCAATAGCTTAATCTGCCAACTATAGTTCAAGATGCCTGACCTTTACTTGGTTGGTTTCGCGGATTAAGTGATAAATAGTTTTTATTGATTATATTTTTATGTGTTCGAGCTTATCACCAGGGAGAGATAAGATTACCTATATAATTGTGTGAACACCAAATTTCCACCTCTGAAGATTCACGGTACCTACACGTACGTGTTACGATTTCCCCAATATGAGACTACTTAGTCTCCATAACCCTGCACGAAAGTGTAACAAATCATTAATTAATGTATACCATGAAAAACTTTTCACAGGCATACCAACAACAAGAAGCATATTATCAAGGAAAAGCCTCCATACATAATCATAATAGTATTCTGGATGAATGCGCAACTCTCTTTGTCTCTAGTTTTGCTGATATAGGAAGTGGATGTCGAGATTCCTACTTCTTCAAGAAATCTCTAAGCATAAGAAACTTATCACCTTTGACAAGCAAAGCCAAAAAGTTAAATTCCCAAGAACATAGTAGCAGCCTAGGTTAGTACATTGTTTGGCTGAATGTCTAGCAAAGAAGATAAATTCCTAAGAATTCTTTTCACATGGTTTTTGTCGCTTGGCGAGAGATTTCCCACCAATCCAGCAACAAAGATGGGATATTTCGAATCACATCGAACCTGGGGACTTCGTGCCTTATTTATGCAAAACAAATAAAGTTAGCCCTTTCCCCCTCCAGATTCAACTATTTACACATTAATGATTAGCATATCGGCACGTTTACTCCAAAAAATGTATCATGATTGTGCCCATTGGGATTATGGAAATCCCGGCGGACTTTGGAGAAGTCTTGTCTTAGCGAGTTGTTACACGGATACCGTTTTAACCCGTACTAGGTATAGACATGATGCATGCACATTTAACATCAAAGTGGGGTTTCTATAAGTGTCTAAACTGGTACCCTCAAGCGGACAACTCGAGAGAGAAAGCAGCGAAATGTCGATTGCACTGCTGATCGACTAGTTTTACCACAAATAAGTCTTTCCAAATTTAAATGGTGAGTTAGGAAGAGCACGGTCACTCATCAATTACCGCTATGGTATTAATTACGCACGAGTGGAGTATGATGGAGCATGTGTTATGCAAATATAAAACAACACGTTGTCAAGTATTTTGCATGATGAAAGAAGTAAATGAAGTATTTAAAGACAAAAAGAAAGAAGAAAATGAAAAACAAGGAAGAAGTTAGTTCGTGTAATATGAAAGAATGGTAATAAAGCAAATAAAGGGGTAAGGATTAGGAGAGACATGGTATAGAAAATTTTAAAAGTTTGGAGCCAGTGACCATTATTAGGAAATAAAATGTCACGACCCAGATTTTCCACCATGGGGAGTCGTGATGGCTCCTACTGTCAGAGCTAGGCAAGACGAACATTTAGAAATATATCACCGAATTCGTTAAAACAATATAGCAACGGAAACATTTAAAATAAAGCAGAAGACTTTAAAAATATTTAAAGAACTGAAAACTGAATACGAAACTCCAAATTACACCTCCACCCAGTATCTGGTGTCACTACTCACGGACTACTATAGAATACTAAAACAAGGGTCTGAAAGAAGTATATATAACCGTTTGTCCCAAACACATGGGACAGCAGAATAAAGTAAGGATAACGAAGGCGCCGGGCCTGCGGACGCCTGCAAGCTACCTCGGGGCCTCGCGGATCTAAATGCTAACACCTGCACCACTGCTGCTACTGCGGTCCGAATGCTGTATCTGCGTAAAAGAGCGCAGAGTGTAGAATCAGCACAACCGACCCCATGTGCTGGTAAGTGCCTGGCCTAACCCCGGCGAAGTAGTGACGAGGCTAGACAGGACTACCAAATCAACCCGTACAATTCTATATACATATATGTACAATAGAAGGAAAAGAAATACCGAACTAGGCAGTTAGAAGGGAGGGAAACATGCTATGGGGAGTACAGTCCGGATATAACAGTCATCAATGAAATTAAGAAACATGGCACAATAATAACTACCAGAGAATAAGAAATTCAACAGTTGCACGGCATCAACCTTCGTGCTTTTACTCTCATCCTCACCCAAAGCAATCGAATAAAATGCACGACATCACCCTTCGTGCTTTTCCTCATATAACTCTCATTTCATGGCACGGAATGACCCTTCGTGCAAATATAATCAAATCAGAGCACGGAATGTCCCTTCGTGCATAATTAGTCAAAACATAGCACGGAATGACCCTTCGTGCATTATCACTCTCCCTCACCCAGACAAAAGTCACAACCAAACGGGCGAGAGAAATGAACAATAATAAGAAAATGTCCCAGCAAGGGAAAAACACAAGTAACAACCAAGTCCCGACAAGGGAATAATAACAATAACTTTCACATCCCGGCAAGGGAAATTTTCAATATATTCAAACCATCCCGGCAAGGGATTAATCATAACTCTTTCCAATACTTTCATCTCCTACTCAATAGTTTTTATCATTTGAGCCAACGCTCCAAAATATTAGAATTTCATAATTTATCCTCAAACTCTTCACATTATGGAGAAATCATTATTTAGCTTGGAAGAGTTCCCAAAATATACCAAAAACAAGTACAATTAAAGACCCACGGTCATGCTAGACTCTTGTGTATAGATACTCGTCACCATACCTATACTCCGCACTCGATCATTTCGCAAATAGCAATTTATAATGCTTTAATTCTATTACCTCAATCCAAAGTTAGATCAAACACTTACCTCAAATGCTCCAAAATCCACTCAAGCCTCTAGAGTAGCTTTACCCCTCGAATTCACCATAAAACCGCTCGAATCTAGTCACAAATTACTTGAATGTATCACCAAATGCTAATTGAATAACCTTGAATGCATAAAATGAATTTCCCAAAGTTTTACTCAAAAATTTCCAAAACGCTCCCGGGCCACGTGGTCAAAACCCGAAGTTCGAAGCAAAACCTAGTCACCCGTTACCCCACAAGTTCATATATATGATTTGTTTTGAAATAGGACCCCAAAATTGAGGTCCAAATCCCCAATTTTAAGAAAACCTAGGTTCTACCCAAAATCCCCATTTTTACCCATGAAAAACCTTGATTTTAAGATGAAAACATGATAAATGATGTTAAAGATT